>PPJX02000102.1:0-58641 GCA_003705915.2 Lipomyces lipofer | reverse complement strand
TAATAATAATAATAATAATAATAATAATAATAATAATAATAATAATAATAATAATAATAATAATAATAATAATAATGTTGTCACGACGTTGAGTTGATGATGATGATGATGATGTCTAATGATGATGATGATGATGATTATTCGACGATGACGATTCGACGATGATGAATTAAACACAAATCCAGACTTGCCTACAAAAATCAGAGTTCATCCAAACCCTTATAATCCATATCCGCCGTATCCTAGCCCGTATTGTGTAGTCCATAATCTCGCCTAACATAAATCCGAGTAACAAGAAACCCAACTACAGAACAACTAGTAATGCAACGAAAAGAACGCAACAAAAAGGAAGAACGCATTCAAAACCCTTACGCCACACAAACACACCAAAACACCCAGTGAACCTTCCAAGCCACTAGACCATCAACGATCTTAGCCTCGCCTTGCGATCCAGCACGAGCGTGCGTTCTCTCTTGCGTCTGCGTCCCGCCTTGAGTTCGCAGATCCAACTATCGTTGTCCTCCTCCACTGGCGACGGCAGCTGCCACGCACGAGTGCCCAGTCCGAGCATCTTCGTCTCGTGCGTGCGTGACACGAGCTGGCGCGAGCCCATGATGGGCGACTGCTGCGAGAGCAGTAACGGCGCGCACGAGTTCCTCCGGGGCTGACGCAGGGCGGGGCCAGCTGCCGCGAGTACAGATCCAGGGGAGGATTCTTTATTCTGCTCGGCGCACGTGGCGTTTTTCTTTCCCGGGAGACCATTTACGAGGACCTCGACATAGGTAAGCGGGCGGTAGTCCACGTTGAGATACTCCCCAGCGGGGTCGGACGTGTTAGCCTTCTTCTCGGTCACGTCAACGGTCTTGTTCTGCGAGGTTAGAACGTCGGTGTCGACATGCGTGATAATCTCGTAGTCGCTCTCGTCAATGAGCTCGCCTTCCGACTTGTCGACGACGGCGCTCATGGTATCTGCCGTGCCGGTACTGGGCGTGGTAATGTCGTTTTCGTCGGTGCAGACCTGACTCACGGATTTCACGCCATACACAGGGACGGAAGCGGGGTCCTTGGGGAAGAAGAAGCGACGGAGAAAACCAGCCATTGCTGCTGTCGTGGCGAATACGACTATGATTTCGAAGTCGTGTGCGTTGGATAGTGAATATGACTCCTCTTGGAAGGAGGGGTTAGAGATGCTATAAATATACAGAACAAGCGTACAAATATACAAATGTACCGCTGGCGAAGCTATCGGCGGAATCTCCGGCTCTTAAGTCTGCGACAGACGGACTAAAAGAGAAGGTGTCGAATGAACGTATTAGAGAGGCGCAGGGAAGGAAAGAGAAAGGAAGGGAAGGGCTGGCAGCCTGGGCTGGGGAGGCTATTTGTTGTCTCCGGCAATCGACAACCGGCCGGGTGCTGATAGCTGCAAGCCCGCCCCACAACCGAAACTCCCAACGTTACAACCCAATTGGGAGTGGGGTCACCAGCAACCGCGTCGGCTTCGCACATAAAGCATTAACTGAGGCCTAACGCGGCACCTATGCAGGAACAGATGCGGTGGTATGTGCTGCCATCTGCGCCGCATTGCGCGAGCCTGAGCCGTTTTGGGAACGGTGGCTTGATTATCGCCCAATCAACACGGGTGTTCACGGAACTACGTACTTAGGATGAGCCGGTCTGGCCGACTGTATATTTACCAGTAACGCGTGAGCTCATCTACAAACGCGTCTTTAATCCGTTCTCTGATGGGTCCTGCCGTCGGCCATCTGTCACCTTGGCCAGTTTTCGCCCTCGGCATCCCCCCCCTGAGCTTCCAAATTCAATTGCTCTCCAATTCCATCTTATCGTATCGCACAATACATTTGACATAATACATTACGCACCTAATCAGCAACATCCTGAAACTCGTCGTTATTGTCACCACCATCGTCGTTCTCTTTCGGCCGTTCTCCATAGTTTTCAACCATCCAGTCCAAAAACACTGGCACGTCCTTCACCAAAATACCTGGTATCGACATACTCTGCACCCATCGGGGCAGGTTTCCCTTCATGTCACTCTGGACGTCCGTCAGCAAAAACAGAAAAGTCAAAGGAAAAGTTAAGGCTCACCGTCTGTCCCAATGTCCATTCGACCCTGCCGTCCGGCAACTTCTTCACCTTGTGAAAAAACGAATACACTCCCCTCGCCGTGGCATCCTCCGGCAATGGAATATCTGCCGGTAGCGCCATGACGTAAAACTCGTCTTCATCCTCTCCCTCCCCCGAGACCGTCAACAGCCACGTCGCTATGTCCCGATTCGCAAACGGCGCTGGCAGGAGATACTTCAGCGTATACCCTATCCAGTCCCCGCTCCGGGTCGCCTCCACGCAACTCTCCACGATGTCGTAGTATCGTACCATGTTGTCAAAATGGTTGTGGAACAGAGCGCGCTTGAACCACGTGAACGGGTATGCGGAGGCGTCGTGGGTCGACGTGCGGACGTACCATAGCTCGTCGGCGACGGTGGAGTAGTACACTTGGAGGTCGTGCTCGGGTGCGGACTTTGATTTCTTCCAGGTTGGGACGGAGGCGATCATGTCGGACACGAGCGAGAGGACGGAGGAGGGTGTCGGCGGCGTGGGGAGCGGGTCGAGACCGAAGGCATGCAGGTCAATGGGGCCGGTAGGCGCTTCTGGTTCTGTCCCAGACATAGTTGTGATATGTGTGTCGTGTGGAGAGTGCTGGTTAAAGAATTGGTTTAAATTACAGAGAGAGTTTCTCTATAGAAGTTTTAAATGACGGTCCGTAGGCTCGCAGCCCCAGCATATAGTGGACTCGCGTGGCCAAACGGTCAGACTTTTTTTTTATCGTTATCGCACACTGGGGATCGCGCTGATTGCAGAGGAATGGGTCTCGTACTGGTGCGCTTTTTTTTCCGCGCCTTTTTCGCGCGTTCGTTCGTTCTGTTTGTTCGCGTCCCTTTTTACCGACGGAGCTGTCATAGTAAGAGCTCGCGTATGTCCCGCGTACGCAGTTAACGACACATTAGTGACAAACGTATTGAATATACAGAAATAGGCAACTCCCAAATTCGCCACATCAATTCTTATATAGTACACAAAATGAAAAACCCCGGTCTCGTATGATATCGACTGATCGCGCGTTGCCGCCAACTGCACATATAATACACATCCCAAAAATGAACCAATATGCTATGCAAACCGTGACACACTATATATCCCTCCCCAATTCTACAAGCTTCCTCATCCGTATAAACTTGGGAACCGAATCTGATGCCATAAGCCTAAACACCTGCGTGCGCACCTCATCTAGCAATTTCACAATCTCAGTCACCTTCTTCACCGCCGTGGCCAGCGACCCTTCGCCCATGCCAGGACTGGTCGCATTCCCCTCAGCGGTCATCCGCTCTCTAACCCTTTGCCGCAGGGCGTGGTCGATATTGACCTCGCTTGCTGACCCCGGTGCCAGGAAGTTGTTGTACACCATCCACGCCTCGGACAAGCAAACGTTTACCCTCTCTAAACTCGGAAACATGTTGCGCTCAAGTTCGGCAAACTGGCCGAGGATCTTGCCGCTCTCGAGGTAGAAGACCAGGTTCTCCTCGCATATGTTCTCCCGCAGGTGTTCCCTGAAAAGCAGTCGCAGCGCGGGGTCGGCCAAGATGTGTTGGAGGGTTGACGCCTGCCCGTCGGAGGACGCAGCCGCGGGTGATAATGACGACGACGATGAGGATGACGACGGCGGCGCCGACGGCAGCAGAGGGATGCTTCGTGCCGGCGAGGCATTCCTGTGCGTCCCCGGCCATCCGGCCACGCGATTTCCCCGCTCGGTGAAGACATACCACGCGGCTTTGTCCGCGACGAAGACAAAGTCCCGGCCCCCCATCGTCCGGCCGTCTGCCGAAGCCAGGAAGCCCAGTCTCAAGAACGCGGTGAGGATCTCGAGCGCCTCCGACGTGTCGATCGCGGTGGTGCAATCCATGACCCAGCGAAGGGCGGACAAGCCCGAAAAGCAGTTGCGGAATTCGCGCAGGTGCAGGCGCTTCGAGTCTTGAAGCTTGATGCCGGTGAGCGTATCGATATATTCCGAAGCGGTTGACGTCTCGGAAGAGGAGTCGGGCGTGGGGAAGTCGTTGTGCGACGTCGTTGGCAGAGAGAGGGACAGAGGCGTGATTGTCGCGAGGGAAGAGGAGGCGGACATTGCCGGGGAGGAAGATCCCGAAGAGGACGAAGCACTGTACGCGACTGTAGTTGCGTAGGACAATGCTCCGTTGTAGGGCATGCCCGCCGAGCACGATTGCGACGTTCCTGGCGGCGACGACGACACTCGCCCTCCGCCCGATGCATTGGGTTGCGGGCCGGCGAATCTCTGGAAAATAATCTCGAGCACATTCTCCGCGGTGCTAATCTGATCTGTGGCTGGATCCCGCTCCAATTGCACCAGCCGCATCGAGTTGAGCGGAGACGTCAGTAGCGCAATCACATTTGGCGACGCAACGCCGTTGCGCTGGCTAAAAGAATCTACAATCGCGACGCCCTTCGGCGTAGGCTGGAACAGCATCTGCGGTTTGAATTCGGTCTTGTCCTGGTCCGTGACGCACCGGAACAGTCTTGCGTTAAGAAAAAGCTGCATCATCTGTATGCAGCTCGCAGAGTCGAGGATGTAGGTCGTGATGGTAGTCGCGGTGACAGGCTTGCCATTCTTATCTGTCGTTTTGTTCTGCTGCTGGAGCTTGAGTTCGCGCAAATTGGACATGGCCTCCTCTGATGTGAAAGAGTTGCCATAGTGAGCTTTGAAGAGGCCGACGTAGTGACTGCCAAGTGGAAGGGAGGAGATGAGTGTGGCGAACACGGCGGAAAACTCATCGAAGACAGGGCGGGGCGTGGAGGAGGAGTCCTTGTCAGAAGTGAACCGTAGGAGGCGGGTCGCCTGAAGGAGCATCCTGTACGAAGAGCTGAAAGCAGTGCTTGCAGGCACTGGGGGACCTGCTGCTGCTGCTGCTGCTGGCGGTGAAGTGGCCGACTGGTCGCGGAGGAATTCGAGGATGGTCAGCCTGGTGCTATGGGACGAGGTAGACGGGGGGGAATCGTCAGAGTCGGAGTCGGCGATATCTATGGGCGATGGGGGTCGTCCGCTGCCGGCCGACTTAAGAGGGAGCAAGCGGGAGTTGGGGCACTGCATCGGAAGGAGACGAGGCAGAGATGGGGCAGCAGCAACAGCAACAGCAGAAGCAGGCGCAACCTACGGGCTCAAATAGCTAGCGTTAGACAGACAGGACGACAGACTCCCCAGTAAATAGACGATAGGGGCTCTGGGGCAAGCGGTTAATGCGCATTGACGTAGACTGCAAGCATGATACGCCATGTGCCTGCCACGCCCCCGCACCTGCCTCTAAAGCTTCCCCGCCCTTGTCACACCGGCCAATCAACGCCCGGTTACAGGGCACAGACGCACACGTGCGCCACGCGGTCGCCGCACCCCTTTGCGCATTACCGCAAGGGGAAGGTGACTAAGTTACATGCGGACTAGCGTCGTGCACGTGCAGGAGTTCGTGCGATGCCACGAGGGCCGGTGTCAACCGTCTACTACGGACGAAATACCATCACTCCAACTGCCAACGCACCTCTCACACGTCCATCGCCCGAGGCTCCCGACGGACAATTCCTGTTGAGCCACCTGCTTGTATGTACTGGGCAAATTTGTTATGCTCAGAAACTGAGCGCCTGTCAGATTGGAGTCACTACAATCTAATACAACTCTATGTATACTCGTAGCGAAGCTGTGCCATTCCCTCTCCGGATCTCAGAGAGAAGCACACCATGCCCTCACCGCCCCCGCCACTCCTCGCATCTCCCGCACAAGCTCGCCCAGTTCCTGCAACCCCACCTCTGGCAACCGCATCTCCCCCGTACCGCTTGCTCCTCCTCCCCCCGCGCGTCCACTCCCGCTCGAATCCACCATGTCAAGTAACCCGGCCCGCTCCAGCACCTCCCATGCTGCGACCGCTTGCTCGCTCGACCACACTCGGAATGGCATCGTCACCAGCGCGCCCGCCGCCGCCTCTGCGAGGCGTACCTTGCCGGCTTGCGAGAGGTATTCCGCGTATGCGAGGGCGAAGTTGATCGGTGCAGGATTCGTCGTCGTTATCGACATTTGTTTGGTCGGCGTAGATGGCGGCAGTGCGTCTGTGTCACCAATGTCTCGTGGTGTGCTCGGTACTGTCGCAGTTGCCGTCGTCGTCGTGGTAGAATACTTTATCTCTACCCGCGCGGCACACACCAAAAGCATCAAACTCAGCTCTGACAATCCCGCCACCTTCTCCATCAGTCCGTTGCTCTCCAACGCGCCGAGATCCCGGCCTACGACGTCGGCCGGCTGCACAAACGGCCAGCGTTGCGACGCGACACGGACTGCGGGGAGAAACTGGGAATGCACCGTCCTTGGGTCGCGCGATGTCACGAACGCGCGCGAGACGAGACGACGGATGTAGGGCACAGTCGCATACAGCTCGTCGACGGACTTGTTCCACGTCTCTGCCAATTTCTCTGCGTCACGACTCACGACATCCACGTGTATCGCCGCCCGACAAACCGCCCAGAAATCACCCACGTTCTTGGCGGGGTGCACCACGACCACGCGATGGCTAAACCTGCTCCGGACCCGCTTCTCCAGCATTTCAGCCGCGTTCATCCGGCTGCTCACGCCGATTATGCAGATGTTGGGGGTCGTCCGCGCCGTGTGCGCGTTGATGAGACCGGCGTGCGGCGATTGCGCGACATCCAGGAGGTTGTACAGCAGTGTTTGGCGGTTCTGCATCGTCGCGAATCGGTCGAATTCGTCGAGGATGATGATTACCGAGACCACTGCCGTCGGCCCATCGTCTTCTGTTGAAGTAAAAACAGCCTCGTCGTCCGGCGCGACGGTGGTCCGTCCCGAGAAGAGCGAGATCAGCTTCGCGAGCGCGTCGCTCCTGTGCTGTCGCTTGTAGCCAGTCACGTCTGGTGCGTCTGCAGCGAAGTTCTGTTGCTCACCCTCCATCCTGCGCCGGCCCTGCTCCACCTGCGTAGCAATCTCCTGGAGCGCGAGGCGGTCGTTGGTTTGTGCGAGACCGGACAACTTCACCGTCAGGAACTGGTGCTCGTGTTTACGTTCAAGCGCGGCCAGTGCGGTACTCAGGAGGAGGGACTTTCCTGCGCCGCGGGGGCCGAGGAGGAGGCACGAGTTGCCTCCATGGGAGCGAAAGGAGGTAGCGGGGTCGGTGTGCAGCGGCGCCGTAATCGTTTGTTCTAGCAGGTGGAAGATTTTCCTGCGTAGACGTTAGCTGGTGGAACTCGAAATAGAGAAAAACGCGTACTTGTACTGTTCGTCAAGGCCAATCAATGGGACGGGCAGCTTCCCGTTGAGTTGTCCTAGAACCTTGCGCTTTATTTTTGCGAGTGCGGGTGAAGCGATCATGGAATCGGCTGTCGTGCGGCTCTCGGCTTGCTCAACTGCCACCTGTTCGAGTTCTGTAGGTTCAGGCGCCGATTGGGGTAAAGCAGAAAACTCCGTCGTACATCTCACAGGCGTCTCAGACGCATCTTCGAAACTCGATATGGAATCGTACTCTTCCTGCTCCTCGACATCCAGTTGCCGTGGTTCTTGCAGCACGCTCTCGATATTATTCTCTGCGGTTTCATCCTCGTTCTTCCTCCGCGTAGACCTCGAACCTTTCTTTGGCCTAACAACCCGCCCTGTGCCCTCACCCTCGCGCAGCAGTTGATCCTCCTCTTGCTCAAGCTCTACTCGAATAACTTTGTGCTCCTCCCTTTCCTTCTCTCCCCGCTTTCGCTTTAACATGGACGACAAAAACACAGATCGTCCACCACTGGGAGTAGGCGACCCGTCCCTCGGCCGTCCCAAAGCCCCCTGTCGAATTGGCGTCGGCGACCCCGTCTCCCTCACAACTCTTCGTCTGAATGACCTGGTACTGGTATTTTGGTTTTCTGAACCGGGTAGTGATACCACTGTCGGCGATGATGACGGCAATCCTTCTGGTACATTGAGTTTGGTATCGGCAGAGCGGGTCGAGCGGCGGGCAGTAGATGTGGATGTGGATGTGGATGGGGATGCTGGAGTAGGAGTATTTGTGCTGGAGCGCAGCGCGCGGCGTATCGGCGTTGTTTTGGTGGGCGATGGCATTGTCGTGGACATTGCGGAACCAGTTACTATCTTCGGTAGAGTGTCGAATGCATGTGTTGATGTTGCATACACCCGAATCCTGTTATTTCTATCGTCCTGGGTTCTGGTGGCTGGTGATGTTTCGAAGGGGTCGCGGTCGCGCATTCCCAGCACGCGTCACTTTTTTTTATTTGGGACCCAGACCCGAATGAGGTAAATAGTTACCCGGCCTGCGTGCGGCGCTAACGATGGGGGAAGAAACCCTTGACCTGAATGAGCCAGATGGTTGCTTGACGTCGTTTTGCATCGAGAGGCCCTCGACGTAGAAACCGTCCGATGTTCAGTACTGGTGTTTTGGCGCGTGATTCATTTGAGAATATCGACTTACGAACGTTCAAATTGCTGAATAATTTGTATCCGTTGCTTGCGTGTGAGATTTATTGATTCTACGACATAGTTGTAATGTAAGTGCACGATCGTCACCGTACTCGTTTAATCTTCTGCGCTCTGACGACTCGCAGTCCCCACGATGCCTCTACTAGCGAACGAGCCCATCGAGAACGTTGACGAGACCTCGCTTCCCCATGAAGTCATCAACCTTCTCAAGTCCGCGCGATTCGTATGAGCTTCCTGTGGCAAATCATGCCGTACTCTCTCTCACTAAACTTTCACTAGCTCCAACTCGGCACTTCCTACCGAGACTATCCCCATGTTTCTCTCATGAACTACACATACATCCCCAAAGGCGACGCAGAGCCTTACGAATCTGACGCCGTGATCGTCATGACGTCCGACCGTCGCACCAAAAAGTTCTTCAACATGACCGCGAACCCCCGCGTCTCGATCCTCGTGCACGACTGGGTCTCGAAACAAACCCACCCCGCAGATTCCTCGTCCTCGTCGGACCACGCCGCACAAGGGCTCACGCAGTTCCTTCTTTCAATGAACCAGGCCGAGCTTTCGAGCATTTCGGCCACCCTGAACGGCCACGCGTGGGTCGTGACAGACGAGACAGAGGAGCGGTTTTTTAAGCAGAAGCATCTGGATTCGAATCCCAGCGACGCGCGTCGATTTATCGACGCGGAGAATATCGCTGTCATTCTTGTGAAGGTGTCGAGCGCGAGGGTGGCGGATGTGGATAATAATGTGTCAAGGTGAGTTTGTGGATGAGGTCATTGACAGATATTTGGCGCTAACTGGTTGTCACGCAGCTGGAAGGAACCGGGCGCGGAGGCGACACCACAGATGAATGGGGCGGGATATATTAATGGGACTGCATCATGAGTGATGATGAAAATTTTGATCTATTAGGTTCGCTTGTAATGAATATACTACATAAAATCATCCTGAATTGTGACAAATGCAAAGAAAATGCAATTTTGTACTCCCTTTCCCCCCTACTGTTCTCACTTTGGTTCACTACTGTTGCCATTGACCGCGTTCAAATAGCTTTCGTCTATCTCCATGTCGTCGTCATCGCCGTCATCGTCGTTGTCGTTGGAATTGTAGCTCATCGGCTGTGGTAGTGCGCTACGACTCCGACTCCCCGAGGTGAAGTGCGCCGGTCTGGCAATCGATGACGGCGGCGGTGGCATGGATGGATCGAGAGACGAATTTTCTCGATAGCGTCCTCCGCCGAAATTGTCATCAAACCTACTGCTATGGCGCACCGCATCATAGCTAGCCGAATTACCCCCGTAACTACTCGCCGCCGTATCATAACTCATCCTTGTACGTATGCTATCCTGCTCCTCAAATCCTATACCCTCCTCCTCGTCATCATCTCCATCTCCATCGTCATCATTCGCCATTGCGCCATCCTCGTCCTCACCGGCTCCCTCCCTCGTGCTATGCATCACCCTCAACCGATTCATCGCCATCGTCACAAACGGCCGAACTTCATTCAATTCCATCGCACCGACATTATCCAGCTGCAAATGCGACTCGTTTAGGTTCTTAATACCGCTCCGCAGTTTCGCCTGCCTTATCTCCCTGATATCACGCATCAGATTCCTAATGACGTGCGGCGGACTGCTCAAGTCATCCGCCGCGCTCGCCAGCACCATTTCTCCGACCTCGATCCACTCCCACGGCAACAGCGCCGAGAATCGCCCCATGTTTTGCGCTTCGGCCTCGTAGGTCGCTTTGAGCAAATCTTCGGACAGCCACGCCGGCGGAACAATGTTGCACCGCGACTGCTTCTTGAGGATCACGGCCACCCACAGAGGGACGTCGACTCGGCGCATGGGCCGTAGTTGCGGGATGATACCCTGCGTGTAAATACCATTAGCTACTTTTATGCAACCTGCCGAAGAAATGGTATAAAAGTACTCACGCCTATCAGCTCGACCGGATCCATGGCCTGGCGGGGGATAATCGTCACAGGGGCATGTTCCGCCAGGAAAGAAATTTCCGCCGGCGTGAACGTACCGATCTGGCTTGCCGGGAGCGCCATAGTCGACAGGATGAGGTGCCCTATAGAGTTCGCGACGACGACGTTATATCTGGCGGTTGATTATGTTATGCCGTTGACGATGGCGAAATGATCAATGGAGTTCGCGTGTGGCTCGCGTGTACGCGTAGTCGCTTTTTTATGGACTCGCGATCCAAAAAGGAAAGCTAATTAATTTGACCCGTGTAGGAATGCAGGTATGAGAATTGCGTTGATGCCAGGAGGGTTGCGTGAGTCTGATACCGGCAAAGTTTCGCTGTCAGATCGACAGCCTGTGCGTTCCTCTGCTCATCACGTCAATTGTGCTCACATGCTTCCAAATTTTTTTTTTTCCTTTTTGGCTTCCATCCGCAAGAACCTTCCCCGCGATCAACGACGTTTGACTTTTTTTTTTTCCTCCGCAGTTAGATCACTCTGCCTTATCAGCTCAAAAATTTTTCGTATATCTTATAGGATGGTCGTCCGAAACCCAGTGCTCTGTGAATTATCTCAAGATAGTGCCCGAAACGTACACTGTGAGTATTCCATTTTGACGCTGAAGTCGTACATAGACTCGCACTCCTCGGTAAGACGCCGGTATGACTAACAATTCCCCCCCCCCCCCAACAGAGTTACCTCCGCATTCAGAAAGCTACACACATTCGGGCATTGAATGACCGACCGATGACATTACTGCTCAAGGCTCGGCCATGTTGGCGGTGTCGCTCGTCGTTGTTAGGGAGGAGTGCAGCGATGTATAATGTACGTTACGTTACCAACTCCTTGATTTTGTAATAATTCTGAAGGGCATTGGGCTTACAAGCATTCCAGGACTTCCAGATACCTCTACCTATGCTCCAAGCGCGGATATCTCGACGGTCGCAGCAAACTGCTCGCAGTGTGCCTTCGGCGGAGGAAGCATATGAAGATGACGTCTCAGAAAGCAAGGTACTCAGCTGACTCCATCGATCGCCCTTGTTACTTCTCGATGCACTAATGCCCTCGTCTCCAGGAACTAATCCTTTCCGTCCTCCGCTCTAACGCCACGAAGCGCGAAGCCCGTGCGTATATCTCCCGTTACTCACAACTCTCCGGTTCCCAAATCAAACAAAAGCGCGCTGCCTTTGTGAAGAAGTTGCTGCGCTCGGTCAAGGAAAACGCGAACTCCGCGGGCTTCGATCTATACGACTCTGCGCCGATCGAGCTACGCGACACGATCCGGATCGCGGTAATAAAGATGCGTGGAGTGGAGAGAATTGACGAGCAGCAAATGCAAGAGCTTGGGGCGACTGTGGCGCGTTTGGCAAAGTTGGGCCTGAGCCCCGTGATTGTGTTGGATGCCGGTAAGGGTCACGGTGGATACGCGACGATGGCGGAATCTAAGGCGGTGAATGCACTGGCAGAGAGGATTGCGGCCGCGATTGAGGCTTCAGGGTCACGGGCGGTGGAGGAGAAGAAAGTTGTGGATATGGTGCCTGCGATGATGAAGGGGCGGGATCAGAAGCCGCATGTTCACAGATCGACAGCGAAATCGCGCGTCTTGCCGTCGGTTTTTTCGAAAGTTGCATTACGAGATTCGTCGTCTGCCCAGTCACAAGCCAAACTTACACTTCCGCATTTGCTACTTGTCGCCATGACGAATAAGGTTGTTCCAGTACTGACGCCACTCGTGTATGACGAAACGACATGTCGCACGGCTATAGCTTCGGTCGATGATTTGGTGTACGAAATTGTCAGTGAAATTACGAAGACTGCAGTGCCGGATGTCATCACCGTTGACAAGGTCATTTACATTGACCCATTGGGGGGAATCCCCAGCAACGAGCGTCATTCTGGAGCGCATATCTTGGTCAATTTGGAACAGGAGTACGATGCTATCATGAACGAGCTCGGCGCAGACCTGAGGCCATCTTCGACCACGCAATTAGAGCTGTCAGGCGCCGGAGAGAACCCCCATATCGCGAATCTCAATGCGTTCCGAAGAATCCTCGCTATCACTCCCACCACAATTTCCGGCCTGATCACAACCCCCGAAGTCGCGGCATCGCAGTCGACGCGTAATCCGTTGATTTACAACCTCCTGACCGACCGGCCGGTCATCTCTTCCTCACTCCCGGTTGACGGTAAGCGCGCCCCGATCCAGCGCACCACATTACTCCGACATGGCGTGCCTGTCAGGATACTCTACAGCGAAGATGGGATGCACCTTCCCGAGATGAGCACGCTGCCGCACTGGCGGCGTCAGGAGCTCTATGCTCTGAGCGATCCTACACGCGTATTCCGCCGCCTCGCCGATATCGATGTCGGCCGTCTCGTCGAGCTAATCGAGGACTCATTCGGGCGCACTCTGAACGTTGACCACTACCTTTCCCGGATAAACAGCAATATCGCAGGCATAGTCATTGCGGGGAATTACGAAGGCGCGGCTATCATAACGTGGGAGAAGCTGCCCTCAGATCCGACCAAGCGCGTCGCCTACCTCGACAAGTTCGCGGTGCTCCGTAAAAGCCAGGGCGCTGCTGGCGTAGCTGACATTGTGTTCAAGGCGATGGCGATGCAGCTTTTCCCCGACGAGCTGATCTGGCGGTCGCGAACCGAGAATCCAGTTAATCGGTGGTATTTCGATAGGTCGAAGGGCTCGATGAAGTTGCCCGGCAATAAATGGACAATGTTTTGGACGGGAAGAGACACGAGAGAGGAAGAGAGATTAAGTGATTATACGGAGATCTGCATGGGGATTGAGCCATCGTTCAAGGCGTGAGGACGGTTGTGGTCCTGTAGATGAACCTGGTGTCCGGATGGAGTTGTTTGTTGGATCGTCTGGCGCTTTGCTCGGGTCACGGAGTTACGTTCCTATATTGGTGTGGAAAAGCATGTTCATTGTGCATTTTAGTGGCTCGTATTCTTGTAAATTATCTTGTTTAAAGTCCGTGATTTACTTTAGGCTAGTCATACATTCCTTACTGCTTAAATATCACAGCTTTACTTTCGACTAGTCATGCATTCATTTACGTCAAATATTCTGAAGAAAGCTCTATAATATGAACAAAGAAGAGCTACAATTAATAGAACGTACCAAACCCAGACTCCTGGATGCATTCATCAAAAACAAAAAGAAAATCGCATATACAAATCAGGATGAAGGCACTTGGAGTTAGAAACTAATCAAACGCGAAATATCAACACTCACTCAAAATAATAGACGATCAACAAAAAAATCTTAAAATAAAAAGACGGGTCGCGTGAATGAAGGATACACTTTGTGGAACAAAATTTCATAAAAACAAATGAGGTGAAGAATATAGCATTCAGTAATCCGCCGCCCATCCGTTTTCTTCTAAAAATTTCTAGGAGAAATCAGCTACAAGTCGCCAGGAACTCAACATCCTGATGTAACATACCTCAGCTGCCGCCTTCAGCGCTAAGTTCGGTCGCAAGTCGCTCTCAGTCAAGTACTCGCGAGTAAATGGGTCAAATCTGTGATTCTTCAAATGCGCCAATATAACCGACTTCTCGAACGACTGTCCCGACTTACTAATAACGGGATCTGATTCAGTTAGTAGGGATGCACCTATCAGATGAACGCTACTCCACACCTACCGAAGAATATATTGAAAGAAATTGGGTCGATAAGGTAATCTGGCACTTCTCGTTTCCGATACTTTTCATCCGATCGCTCAAACGTCTGCTCCAGTTGCGCCACCATCTCCTTATACTCATATTCTATGAACTCCTTATTCTCTTGCTGCTCGCTCTCGGAAGTGCAACTGTGGCGCGCCTCCTCAAGTTTTTGCATATACGACCTCTGTAACAGCTCCTTAATTCCAAGCAGGAGCTGTCCTTCTTTCTCTATCCGCCGCTGCTCCATGATTTCCCATCTCCGCTTCTTTATCTCGATAATAGTTTGAGCAATGCTAGACGCGGACGGCGATTTCTGTGCGAGGGCGAGGTCGTAAGCGAGCTTGCAGGATCGCAATGCTTCGTTGGGTCGGTCGAGTGCTAAAAGTGCTTCACCCTTCTGCACATGCATGCGTTAGTATGACTAGAGCAAGTTAAAATTATCATAGTTTGCCTACATAGAAATGGGCCTTCACTACAGCACAAAACACAAGACTAGTATTAGAAGTACTCAACAACTTATAAAAATGATCTATCAATCACGTACGCGACTCAGATGTCAATTCAAGCGCCTTTTGGCAATCTGCCAAAGCTTCTTCGTATAATTTTAGCCGCAACCGACATAATGCCCGCTAGAAGATAGTGTTAGTGCCCGTCGTGAGACAGACTTCATGGAGTATAATCCCTACGTTTGTGAAATAGGCTGGATTACTGGCATCCTTGATAATGCTTAATATTCTCATTAGCCAACAACGTATGAGCTGTAAATACACAGATAAGGCAATGCGTACGCCTTCGTGTATTCCTATTTGAATAAGCCAGATCAGCGACCTCCTCATGTTGAATATAGAATCTCCAGCAGATATACCTTTATAGCACCCTCATAATCATCATGACTGAAGAGCTTATTGCCAGCCTAGACAGCAAATTAGCAGATTGGAAAGTCACCAGATAAACGAACCCCTCATACCTCCTTGTGAAGCTCAGCAGGCTGCATATGATTGTCCGTCTTTCTTTTCTGCCTCTGGAAGAACCAGCGGTAAATCAAAGCGAATAGGATAATGGTCGGAAGAATTAACAAAGTCAGCGTGACGTTGATATCACTGGTGAATTAACTGGGAATCTGACGCCGAAAATAGAGCAATTGTGAAATACTCTTAGTTTCAACCAAGGAAATCCGGAAATAATGGCTAGCTATTGGTACAGGATACGCGTCCAGTAATGCATAAAGTCTCGGATCGTAAAGTTCCTATGCGCCAACGAATTTAGTATATGTCCCATGAATTATTCATCTAACATCGTAACATAGTAACATAATCCTCGCTAAACAGTGATATGTCCGCTGAGCGACTTCATATATAACGGTAGACACCGTCCTCACCTTAAATATCTCTCAATATATCTCTTTCAAAGTATAAGTGCTTGAGAGTTAGATGTTGTTATCGCGAATATCAAGCATTGTTTGACGTCGTTATTACCCAGAACAAGACCCAGCTCCAATTGAATACCGAATACGCAAGGCTCTGCACCGGATCGTAAGGCAGAACAGTCGGTTGTGCTTTGACCCAGCAATAAACTCAAGTAACAGGTTACAGAAACGCTTATAAATACGTCCTAGTCTGCGTTGCGGTGGAAGTCAGTCGACGTCGCTTTCAGGACCCTTGACGCGGCTTCCGCGGGCTTCGAGGCGGGGAGGTACAATCGCTATACATACTAACGCAGCTTTATGCATATAGCTTAGAAGTCGTACCTCTTAGGTACCTTGCCAGTCCCGAGATGGAAGTTCGTCGCGTTTCTATCCGAAATTCGATGGCACTTTACATCTCAGATATTTCGTTTGGTCTCTCTCATAGCCTTTGGTTTCGATCTTGTATAATTTCAAATAAATAACAAGATTGTGAAATTGATGATGCATTTGATTGATAAGTTCGAAAATGAGGAATTGCAATACGTAGCGATATGTTTTCGTAAACATGTAAGCAGAACTGAAATATGATGCCAAACCAACAAGGTCTTTAATCAATTTACTATTATATTTCTATTACCCAAAGCCAGACTATGAAGATTACATGAAGGAGTTGGATTTAAATTGAAAGAGACGATATAAGATGTATTCACAATAGATCTGGCCTCCAGTTCCTTACGTTCAGATCATCCATCCAAGATCTAATCCCGAGTACAGTACATACAGTACATATGCACTATCTTTTGCTGGTGAATTCGACCACTGCGAGAAATTTGTCATCGTCAACCAACTTGACCGCAAGGACAGTACAACAGCGTCATTCCCTTCATAGAGGACAAGCTTCGTCATTATTCTTAAGGAAGCCCAAACAATTGATCCGCCGCATACTTAAGATGCTGGAATTAAAGCAAGAGCATGCAGTGACACCACTCATATTCCAAGACCATAATAAGCGTTAACCAATCGTTCCTCAGAACCACATCAACCATCTAACTACATCATGTTGGCCGAACTATGGCAGAACAGTTAAGCATCGAGAAGCGCGAAACGCCGCAGACAGCTTTCCACCTCATCAGCATATGCTTCTATCACAGAAGTATTCTCGAAAGTACTAAGCTGCGGTGTTCGACTGCAATTCAGGAAATTTGTTAGTGTTTGACGGCTAATATTAGAAGACAGCTTGTGAAATGTGCATCACGAAGCTAGCACAAATTTGTGTCACGTGCTCACAGCTTAACCGGAGTAGCACTTCCACGCGTACTTTGCAGCATTGGCCATGGCTGGTGCGATCTCCCAATCTGCCCCCCTACCCCCTGATGTCTTTCCTCCATGCTACTGCGTGCGCCTGATCTGCAGCATATAATATGTGACCTTGTCCCTACCCCAGTCGACTTCAGTTTGTTCAAACCATTTGAAGTCATACCTTCACTTAACCGGCATGTCCTCGCGGAAGGTCGTTCGACGCGCGACGCATGCGGGCTCGTGGTATCTTCGTGACGGAGAGGAGTTGGATCGGCAGCTGACGGGGTTCTTGGATGACGTGCCATCTGCCTCATTTGAGCATGGGGAGCTGCCAGTGCCCAACGCAAGGATTATCGTTGCTCCGTAAGTGGCATTTGTGATGGTCAAAGATTTTAGGAATTTGAGAAAAGGGGGCATGAGGAATATCGAGATATAGCGTGCCATTAACTTAATGAGTTTGCTGACTTGATTTAGACATGCTGGGTATTCATATTCTGGGCCGACAGGCGCCTGGGCATACAAGTGTTGGGATGTATCGAAGATGTATAAACGCATTTAGTGTAATATTGATGATCAAACCTAACATATTTCAAAACTCCTAGTGAACGAGTATTCCTCCTCGGTCCGTCGCATCACGTTTATCTAACCAACTGCGCGCTTTCGCAATGCGCGGAGTACGAAACTCCTCTGGGAAACATACCTATCGATGTTGAAAGTAAGAATTTCAATATACTATGAGATGTAGTACGTACTTATTACTCTGGTTCTAAACCGTCTCTCTAGCAATTGCAAAGCTATACCAGACGGGCGCATTTCAGAAGATGTCGCGCGCTGTTGACGAAGACGAGCACTCTCTAGAAATGCATCTCCCCTTCATATACAAGATCCTCTCAGGGTATTTCAGGATAAGCATTCTTCCGACACCCTCAATGCTAACACAAAGTTATAGATCCCCCGGCGGCGTTCGAGCTCTTGTCCCTATCATGGTCGGTGCGCTTAGCCCGCAAAGCGAACGGCTACTTGGCGAGCTCCTCGCGCCGTATATCGAAGATCATAAGAATGGGTTTGTCATATCCACAGATTTCTGCCACTGGGGAACGCGGTTCGGGTACACGAATTATGTCGACGACCTGGACTGCACGCAAGTGCGCTCGTTGAAGTCCTCATCATTTTACAACACCCATGTTAATCCTGAGGTTCCGATTTATAGATCTATAGAGATTATGGATTATAAAGGCATGGATATATCAAGCGGTGGATCGCATGAAGAATGGACAGAATACCTAGAACACACAAAGAATACCATATGCGGCCGTCATCCTCTTGGAGTGCTGATTTCGGGAGTGGAGTTTCTGCGCAGAAAAGGCGTAGAGCTAGACATCGAACAACGCAAACCGGCATCGGGATCTGGGCCAGAAGAAATCGTGGCAAATCAAGGGCTCACAGGCGAGGAGGCGCTTAAATATCAGTTTGGAAAGATTTACTGGGTGCAGTATAAGCAGAGTAGCCAGGTGAAGCGATTGTCGGATTCAAGCGTTAGTTATGCGAGTGGCTTTGCGAAGGCATGATTGGTTTGAATTGTGTGAGATAGGTAGAGATTGAGACCGTAGCGCAGTGCTCTTGCATGAGTGCGGGGATTGGAATGGACATGTAAACCAAGATAATTTAGTAACAAGCTCAATATGTAAACCTGTCATCTCAGGCCGGAAAGGGTACTGTCCGACCGAGCGATGATAGAAGAAAGATGAACAGCCACGGTCTATCTAGCTGGGTTCTTCGTTAAAAGGAGATAAAATACATGCTTCCGAGCAACAAAAGGAATTCGAACACATAACGCAAAAACAATGAAGTAAATGCCAAGAAAATCACATCTCAACCACATGTTTTCAATAAATTTTAGAAAATTGTACCCCATGCCAACAACACCAATTACCGACGTATATGCCCAAATTCATGCAAGTACAGCCCTCAATCTCTCCACAAATGGGGCCACCATCTTCGGAATCTCCGCCATCATAGGTTTCATTGGCTCTCCGTTCCTGCCTCCGCGTCTATTCCGTCTAGCTCTCGCGCGTCTTTCGTACTCAATCGGATCAAGAATGTCTCCGTCATCGTCAGCCTCCTCGTCACTACTCAGCTCCGACTGATCCACTGCAAAATCATCTAGATCGTCGTCGTGGAGCCCGAAATCACCACCGCGCAATAATCGCGGTAACGTAGCCTTCCACTCCGCCTCGTCGATATCCTCGTCATCGACGTTCTCCCCCGCGGCGCGACGATGCCCTTCTCGAAACCTGTCGCGAAGTTTCTTCTCACGCCAAGCCTTACGCTCCCGATTCCATTCAATCATCGCGTCGATTTCAAGTATGAGCGCCTCCCTGTTAACTATAACGTTATCTCCAGAAGCGACATCTGTAAGCTCAGCAGATGTCGCGTCCACGCATAGTTTGTTCATGTCTATAGTCGAATTCGGACCTTCTCGCAAAAATCTTAAAATCTGCTCAATCCAGAGCATTAATTTGGTGAAAAGGCCATTGTCATGGATGTGCACCTCGTGAACAAAGCGATAGAATGACTCTTGATGCCGTTGGCAGAGATCGACGAACTTCTGAACAAGAACATTCGCGTCCATATTGGGGCCTAGTCAAATCGTGTTAGCTTGGAGAGAAGAGAAATGAATTCCTGCGGTCTTACCATCTTGCTCGCACTCATCGACAGTTTTGATTAAATCGTCCACAAATGCGGCAATATCGGAGACCCTGTCACGGTCAGCATTCAAATATTCTTCAAATACGTTATGCGGGTAACTCACGAGTTGTGAACACTGGCCGACTTGTAGACCTTGACTAGAGGTTGATAAAACATGGTAAAAACGTCTTTTAGCAGTTCAATTGTGACTCGCTATCATAACATTTAGTTAGCAACTGGTTTACATCAAGAAACACATAGGAACATACCTCTCCTGACAAAGATAAAACCATATCCTTATCGCGCTTCCGTATCATCAGTTTCAGCAGCGACTTCAGATTCGAAAAGAACCTCGTTTGATCGTCAATCTCAACCGTAACGTCCTCGACCGCGATATTCCACGCAACCCACGAATTGATCACTTCAGTAACAAGTGCAGGATCAATGAGCGGCTCAATCTCGTCAGTTTTCGTGATCGCCACAATTATATCAACATCCTCGTCCTCTGCTTCCCAATTGATCCGATCACGGGAGTCTTGATGGGCATCGACGTATTGTTGAATTCTGTCGCAAAGTATTGCATTGTTAATCTTTTTCTGAACAACCTGAATTGCCTTCTCCTGAACTTTGATATCCTCATAAAGAGCAATATACAGAATCCGTTGCAGCAGCGATTTCTGCCCAAATGGCTGCGCCAGAAAGAGATCCAGCACCGACTTCATCATCGACACCGGATTCGAAAATCGAATAACATTCCTCAGAATCGCATACGGCATCAGCCGATGTATCCGTCTTGTCTGCGCCAGCAACTCTGACGCATTATCCTGCCCAACAAATAAATGGTAAATCGTCGCAGCGACCTCAATTCTCGCCCACTCGACAAACTTCTGGTACTGCGGCGCCAACTCGGCGAGACGATCCTTCTCCCTAATCTCAGAGAAAAACCTCGACAACCCATCGCGCTGAATAATATCGTTCTTAAACGCGCTCATGTATGTATCCAGTTCTCGCGCACGCTGTGTCGCGATCTGAAAAAATTTGAATTGCTCTTCAAGACGTACTGCGTCGGCGTCTTTTCGGCGTTGCATATCGCTCAACTCTGAAGGGGTGAGGCCCGTTATGTGGAACGATCGATCAGTTAAGAACATTCGAAAAATTTCTGACTCCGAGACAGCTGGAATTGCGACCAAGGATCTAAGGAACGCACGGAGTGAGAGACGCTGCAGTTCTCCAGGGAGCTTCACAACATCTGTGATGTCAGTGGACTCCTCCTTTATGCTATGAGTATCTTTGACGTTGCTAACTGTAGATGATATAGACGATAAGGACGGGGCAGATGATGATTTTCGCTTCGTTAGTGAAGCCTTGGAAAGTCTTTTCGAAACCTTCTTGGTTGAGGAGACGGTGGGGCTTGTTGGCGATGGAATAGGAGACGGGGATGATGACGTGCCTGATGAGGAAGTCGATATCTCTGATGGCACATGCGAAATGGAACTGCGTGGACTTATGTCTGAAGCGTAGTCTTCCATGTGTGCAATAGAGACCGAAGCCGATGGCGGTGTGGAGTGAGCGACATGGTCGTCCACGACGGTGGTGAAGTTCTTGTTCTTCATGGGAACCCGGGGAAGATTCTTCTCAGGGAAAGCATGAAGAAGCTCTTGATGAAGGTCGCGGAAATCGGAATAGCGACGCGCGACATAAACATCCTCGTTGTGACTCTGCTGTCGAGTTCGAACAATGAATTCCTACGACTGTTAGCGCATGCAAATATTCTGTCAGAACTACAGTGAAACTTACCAAATGTGTGTGACGGCGCATACGTTTCTTATCCGTTACCACCCTGACACCGACGACGTTGATATCGAACCCATTAATCGGATGACCATCTGTAGCATTATCCACCATAAACTGCTCTTTGTCGCCTGTCCGGAACCTTGCACCATCTCCTTCCGCTTCTCCGTCTTCGCCGTTCACCTGTACGCCCTTCTCTAGACCAGACGCCGTCCGAATTCCCGACGACATCATGATCTCAACGAGCTTTTGCACCTTGAACGCCAATTTCTTCCGCTTCGTCTCCTCCGTGCGATCCTCCGAAGTACTAATCCTCTTTGTCACAAAGCTCTCCCAAAACGTCTGCAATTTATCCTGCCAGAACTCCGTCTCCTTGGTCTGGTCCAAGAACGGGAAATTTCGCACATGGTTCACAAACACATGCCTTAATATCGGAAACTCCGAGTCCTCGGGCCGCACTTCACTGGTCAACTTCGCGGGCGTCGAAGCACCACTCCGGAACAGTCCTTTCCTCACCGAACCCTTACTCTCCGACACATCCACCGTTCTGAACGGCGCACCGAACCGGCGTAGAGCGCCCGCAGCACTTAGTTCGGCAAACTCTCGCTCAATTTGCAGGCTGATGAGCTCCTTCTTGAGATAGTGCTCTTGCTGCCCGGTGAGCACGTACGATGACTTCTCACTGGCCATAATGGACGACGCTGAAGTAATAGGAGTGACAGTAGACCTTGCCTTCAATGCTCCGAATTCCAATGTTGTAGAGTCAGTAGTTGTCGATGCAGAGGAAGAGTGCTCGGGCGCTTCCTCTGCCATTGCCCCATGCACTGTGGAATCTGTGACAGATTCTGCGTATATGGAATCTTTCCCGCGCGGACCCGACCGCCGTAGAGTCGGCCACGACAACGACGAACTATGAAAACTGTCACTTCCTAGAATGGCAATCCCCGCAAGTGCAACAAATATCGGCAGAAAAGCCCAGGCGATAACTTCGCTGGGTGAAATATATTGACTGCACGTGTCGAGCTGTTGCTTTGAAAAATGGTAGAGAAATTGAAAGACTGGTGGAAGTCGCTTCGATTAAAATCGCGCGCAGTGTCGCCGGAACCCGAGGAGGGGCACGCTGACATCGCGCTGTATATTTTATAGTTGGGAGATCACAGCTGCTGTCCACCGGTGGTCATTTAATTTGTAGTTAAAGCGAGGCTAAATTGTCGCATGAACTCGTATTTATTCTCGCGCAATAGATCTTCATATATATATGGGAGAGGGGTCGATCGCGACTTATGGATACACGCTGGCGTACGAAGCTTAAGTATCCTTTGAGTCTCAGTAGACAGTCACCAATGGGGTCCACACTTTCCGCGGGATCATCGCGGAATCTGTTTGCACGAATTTGGCTGTTGAAAAGTCAAGGTTCCATGCCTAAGGTGGCTGGAGCTAGTTCAAATACTCTCCGAGACACAGACTGATCAAGCTCCCATATCTCGTTCAGCGACAAGCATTTCGCGACGCGTATTTCTCGATTATTATACGGAGCCGGTCATTGCAAATATAGTGGATGGGTTTATCGCGTCAAACGGATAATTAGATAATTAGAGTGTCGCCTGTACGTCATGAGAAGTGAACGGGGCCGCTGTCGAGCTGACAGAAGGCGAAGAGTCGAACGTCCAACTGACGTAACGTGATCCAGGCACGGTCCACTGAAGGATCGTCATCTCGCCATAGTTCCTGCCCGTCATGACGCAAACGCCCTGCTGGTCACATATGTTTGTTTGCAAGGATACAAA
Organism: Lipomyces lipofer; assembly: GCA_003705915.2. Lineage (NCBI taxonomy): Eukaryota > Fungi > Ascomycota > Lipomycetes > Lipomycetales > Lipomycetaceae > Lipomyces > Lipomyces lipofer. The sequence continues at coordinate 35,461 of PPJX02000102.1, read as the reverse complement.
TTTAACTCAAATTACGTCTAGCCAACATGATACAAAGTAAACCGAAAAAGATCCAAAAAACACAAAACAACAAACCATGCTTTTATAATTCATCCCAAATGATATAAATCGGTGCCCATTTTGAACTAAAGGGATTCCATTCCATGACGACAGACCAAGCTAAGCTTTCTCTACTAGATAAATTTCCAACCGAAAAGAAGCTCTTTAACGCCTTTGAGTCTTTCCGATACCTCTCTTGCCAGCAAACAGATGCTTCGGCTTCGACTCCACGTAGTGTCTGTCTGCCTCTCCAGCACGACCCATCCGGTTGCGCTCTCTCTGATGCAGCTTCTCGATCCGGTCGGCCTTCAAACGGAGGCTCTGAGTCGCGAGACCAGCGTCGAATCGGCTGGGCGCCGGACCAACAGACGTCGATGGCGCACGCGACTTCGATTTTGACCGCTTCGCCTCACCCATGATAACGTCAATACCCGCCTCGTCCGTCCTTCTCGTCTCGGACCGGCCCCGCGCGCGTTCGCTAATCGAAGTAGGGTCGATGTGGATGCTCTCCAGATGCGCCTCCATAGCCGACAAGGTTTTGCGCTGCTTCGGTCGGGGAATGATGGCGCGGTTGCGGAGCGACTTCCGCGACCGCGACTCATTCTTGATAAGTTTCTTCTTCTCGCGGATCCACTCTGCCTTCATCCTTATGTCGGCGTCCTCCTCCGTCTCAAAGATATCGTTGTCGTCCGAGTCGTAGAAGCCGGATGACTCGAGACGCTCTTCTTCCTCCTCGAGGAGCTGCAATTTCTTACCAATCTCCGGGTCGAAGAAATCGTAAACGTTTTTGCCGTCCAAAACTTCAGGTATGATATCCTTCTTCCACTCCTCGTTCTCGAACAGATACTTGTCTTTCAAATTGATGTTGTACACGCCTGCACCTCCGTTCTCCGCCTCAATATCTCGCGCCAGCTTCCTCCGCGTTGGATCCTGCGGGTCATACTTCGGCATCGTCTTCACAGCCTCGGGAATATGAGGCGGACGCTCAACATTATCGCGCACTAGTGACGGCGTCGCGAGATGAATCTTATTCAAGACGTCGTTCACCTTTGTTCCCTTCATCTTCTGCTCCACTCGCGCCTGCAGCAACTTTTCGCACGCCTGGTTACGCACTTCCATCACGTTCAGCTCCAAATGACACGACAATTGCATCAGCTCGACGTTGTCCTGGTCGACAACGGTCTTGAGAAGCGCCTGACGCTCGGGTTCGAGGTCCTCGGGCCGCATGGCGTCGATCTTGTTGACTACCACCATCACTGTCTTGTTCGCGAAAAGGGGCTTGATTGAGTGGAAGAGATTGACCTGTGCCTCGACGGAAAAGCCGCACTGCTCGGACAGGTCCATAAAGTAGAGGATGCAGGAGCGGAGGTGCGCAATTGCGGTGATGGACTGCATCTCGATGGTGTTCATCTCCTCGAGCGGGTGGTCGAGGATACCGGGGGTGTCGATCGCCTGGAAACGAAGGTACTTGTAGTCAAAATGGCCGACGTAGAGAGACTTGGTCGTGAAAGCGTATGGCTGGACATCGACCTCTGCGCGGGTTACTGAGCGCAGAAAAGAAGACTTGCCAACGTTGGGATATCCGCAAATGACGAGCGTGCGGGTGTTTGGGTCAATGGCAGGGAGACGTCCCAAGTGCTGGCGAACTTGCTCGAGGTACAAGAGCGGATCTTTAAGCCGCTTGACAATAGTGGCCATGCGACCCATTCCGGCACGCTTAAGTTGCTTGCACTGGAAGAGTGACTGACCAAACTTGAGGAGACGAACGTAGTCGCGGGAGACCTGCTCGACCAGGTGCTTGGCCATCGACAGTTGCGACAGTGCGATCTTATAGTGGTCACGGTCATAGAGGGTATTGAGCAGATCCTGGTGAAATGGGTGCACGTCGTCTAATCGCGGGAAGGATTCCACAATCTCTTGCAGTTTCTCGGTAAATCCATCTTCAGAGCGTGCAGTCAGCATCGTTTTGTCAGGTTCCATTCTTTCGCAGACCAGAACTCACCAGCAGTATATCGCACTTTGCGCATGTAAAACGCTCGAATACGCGAAATCTTGTAGCCAGCACGAATGACAGTTGGCGTCTTCCTCTGGGTACGATTCAGAACCACATCTAGGAACCTTTTGCATGCCGTTAGTCTCCTATGTCCGTTGTTTTATCATCAAGACCATCATCTTAAGGTCATCTCCCTCCAGCCACTTACTCCGTCGAGTTCGGCACCGGCGCGATATCTTTCCAAGTAACTTTCATATCGCAATCCCTGGATGAGCCAACAAACTAACCGAAAAGGAAGACGAATACAGGCCCCGGATATGGTTGCGCGAGGGAAGATTTTGGGCGATATGAACAGAAGTTCTTCACACTCAAAGTTGGGAGTTCAAACAAAAATTTTTCAAGGCCTATACATTGCACTGCCAGGAGGACATGTGCCGCTGTTGGATGCTGCACAATTACAGCGTATCCACACCAACTGCATGTGCACAGCACCCGCCGCACCTCCGCCGTAGTAGCCGAACCATCATTTCATCATTTCATCATAACCAAAGGGCTTCTCGATCTTGAATCCAACCACTTGCGCGACCACCACCACCTCAATTCGACTCCGCAATCAAACACAGTATCCCACCCAATACATCCGCGACATGCATGCACCCTCCGCCTCACCTGACGGTGCCTCCACCTCGCGATCCACCTCGCGATCCGCCTCCCCTGGTCTCCACGCCCAGACGCGTCGTTCCTCAACATCAACTGTCCCACCTTCACGCGGCATCCTCAAAAATCCCCCGCCTCAGGGACAATACCAGCAACTCCCGCCCGAAGTCGACCGCGATGTCGTCCTGCGAAACACCCAGACAAACGCGGCGCAGCATGGAGATCACAGGGGAATGCATATCCGCCCACTGCTATCTGTTGTCGGGGCGGACCATATTACGCCTGTTCATGAATTAGTCGCGGTCGGGTCAAGTTCGAATGAGAATAATGCCGCTGGAAGCAACAGCAGCAGTAGCGGAATTTACCAAGTCTCACTCAATGGCATTGACGCATATTCCGAAACCGCGACGCTTTCGCCGCGATTAAAATGGGACGAGGCAAACATCTATCTGACCGAGCAAGAGCGCACCGCAAAGATGAAGATCACAGAACCCAAGACACCGTACGCACATTCGGTTGATCCGATCGAGGACGACGAAGACTCGGGGAGTGATGTCGAAATGCCCGGACTAGATCTTGGCGAGCCTGAAGAGGAGGTGCCGAAGGTGGAGAAACGAGAACATAAGGTTATGCTAGACGAGGACAGCGTCAAAGACGAGAATGAGGAGGAAGAGGAGTTTGACGAAGAGAAGCATAGACGATTCCAAGAGTTGCGGAAGAAGCATTACGAGATGAAGGATGCGCTAAAATTGGGGCATCAGTTGGAGGAAGAAGAAGAAGAGGACGAGGAGGGCGATGCCCAGAGTAGGGATGAGGCTCCAGCCGAAGACGGGGTGCAGCTAAATGGGAACGGAAGTCATGTTTAAGTGTAGCAAGAGGCGGCGTTTGTGTTTTGTCTACTAGTCTAGTTTTTGTTCGTTATTCCTTTGAACTTCGCGTAATTTATTCTCATCGAGCAATTGGTCTCACTGTTTCGTCTTGTGGTCATGATCCTGTATATATAGCAATAGCAAATATGTAGCGAGTTTAGATATGAAGGAACGGTTAAAGCTTCTCACAAACTGTGAAACATTTTTCATAATTACCAAAGAGCCCACGTCTTCTTCCTTCTTTATACGACGTCCGCACAAACAATAATAACACCTTTTGTATATCCAAACTAAACTAAGTCATGCAACACCTGAAATTGCCTAATCAATCTACTTCTTCTTCTCGTCATCATCATTCCGGTTGAACGGCCACAGACTATCCAGAAAACTCCTTTTAGTCTTCGACCCGTCATCCTCATTCAAGGGTGGTAAACCAGAACCCCAAAATCCTGCAGATGACCTTTCAAACGCATCCCAAGTCTTTTGCATAGACTCCGAAGTACGACTAAAGAAGTCATCACCGCTGTCATTGCCCTTATCTACCTCCTCTGTGACAGTGCCATCATCATAGTACGTCTGCGTCTTCTTGACCGACACCCGCTTCCCATTCTCATCGATCATCGAGCTATAAACTTTTCCATGACCAATAACACTCGCCCCCTCAGTTGGCTGTCTATTCTGGTTCCTGTTCACTTCGTCAAGCTGCTGCCTCTCGAAATCAATCGTCGCCAATGTTGGCAGCCGAACCTCAAACCATGGTGCCGCAACCGGGAATTTCTCCACAGCAGCAACTGCGGGCTTCACATCAAAAGGATTCTCCTCATGGTCATCCCTCAATCCGCTCTCCTTGCCCTTCCATTCCAAATAATCTTCAAACCTTTCAAACAGCCGGGACCTGTCCTTACTATTGTTGCCAAGATCGAAGGTGTCAGTCTGGCTGTCGGGTTGGAGGCAGCGCCATACACCGAAGGAGTCCCAGACACCTTTGCCGTTTTGGGATTTGCAACGGGCGAATTGGGAGGCGGACGGGACTGGGTACGCCCGGTCAACAAAGTTGTAGCGCTGAGGCTGCCTAACGGGAATCCGACTATCTTTGTCGTCGCTGTCGTTACTGTTGGCGGAAGATGCCGAAGAAGGGAACAACGAGTCGGAGGACGCAGACGAGGATGATTGTTGGGCGCCTTGATTTAGCAGGATCGGGGTTGACGATGACGTTATATCCGTAGTATCGTTACTCGCGTTGATTGCGTCATAGATGGAATTATATCTCGCGGTATGCGCATGCCCCGAATACGACTTCTCGTAATCATCCCACACCTTTGCCCGCGGCGCCTGCTGCTGGAAGAACATATTCCGCCTCAGATCGCACCACCACTCGCCCAGCGCCGAAGTAAGCGAGACAGTCGGGCTGTTATCCAGTGCCGCCAAACGCGCCAAAAGTGGCGACGTACCCGTAGCCGCTGGATCGAAGGCTGACGACGGGAAGAAACTTTGAAGGGGAGAACACCGCTGTTCGACGTGATCCGAAAAGAAAAGTTTCTCGTACTGAGATAACAGTGCATTTGCGTTGCTCGCTTCCTGCTGCTCGATCCGCCGCCTCAGTGTTGGTGCGGTCGCCAACGTGGAAGACACGGGGTTGGAGGAGAATGGGAACAGTGCCTTGACCGAATCGTCCTCAAGCTGCTGCGAGGAGGACTCCTGGCGCCATTTATTTCTGAGCTGGAACTCAGCAAGCGACATTTTGTGGACTCGAGGATGTCGTTCTGCTTGTGCTTGTACACGTTCACGAATTTGGTCCTGGTCGTGGACGGGGTGCGAAGTGTTAGAGCCGTAACTCAACTTAAAGTCGTTGTCGCGACGGTCGTAGAAATTGCTTGAAAGTTCTGTGGACGAGCGATGATGGTGTGGCTGAGAGGCGTGTGGCTCTAACGCTCGCGACCCCGCGTCGGCTTCGGAGGCGGCGACGGCTTGAGAGCCCGCACGAGATATATCATCACCGAGCCCGCCCATGAGTATCTATGAGCTGTGAAAGAGACCAGAAGTAGAGGATAATAATGTAAAAGGGAGATGCAAAGAAGAGATTCGTAAAGGACAACCAGGTTTTAGAGCGGACTTAATTGTTTGGCGGGTGGGAGGTCGTTTGCATCGCCGGAATCGGATGTCTGTTCATGAACCCACTCGACTCACAACTAACCCAACTCCTCACTCTCAGAGAGCAGTATTATTTTTAAAGTCTACAGGATGAGGGTGGACTTCTCCTACTTTACAATCAGTTTCTCCCTTTCGCGCAATGGTAAATGGCAAAATGTCCGTCACCAAGTTTTCTCCTCCGTCACCGTGCGATGTAGACGAGTTCGCGTAAATAGATGATTCTCCGATTCCCGTTAGCCCGAATGACGTCTTCGAGACAGTCTAAGCCTGGGACTGGCAATAAGGATTTGCAATACTGGAGATTCGAAGTCCGGAAATGGGATGATTGCGCACCAAGGTGAGAATATGACTGGCATCACAAGACCTGAGCAGTCCTTCGCTCCCCTCATTCTGGTAATATGTCTTCGGCGCAACTCCGCCATGTCCCCCTGTTCACAACATCTGATCACTTCCGGCCATCGTCCGTTCCGTATTTTGCTCGCTTCCCTTCAGAACAGCTGTCGAACGTCTCATAGGCGACACGCCGCCAGATCACGTGAGCACTTGAACTTCTGTCTCCAACCAAGGTCGCCGAGATCGTTCCGGTGGCTGATATCAACACCCCACCCTCCCCTCATTCCCCCCAACGTTCCATTTATGAAATCAGGAAATACCCCTTGTCGGCAGGCAGCCTTGCATATGCCCGGATGTCTGCTGGGCAATCATCCCAGCCATTTCCACGTGATGGCTTTACGCCTTTACGCCTTGTCGTATGACAAGTACCCTGGCGCCGGATAAGTTTACTTTCAAACCCTATTCAGATTAGGGCTCATGCCCTTTAAGATCGCAGCAAAAATTGTTTCTATCTGTTTTCTCTTTTTCTTCCCTTAAAACACGCCGTTTTAACGTCGCAACCAGACAGTACAACTGTGACTTTATGTTTTCATTTGAACATACATTCCTTCATGTTTCAGTTGTGATTTCCAATTTTTATGTTTGCGCAGACGGAACTTTGGGACTTTTTAAGAACTCATCTGGATGGGGGTGCGGTTCGTATCTCTAAGGATGGATGGGTGTCAGAGAAGTTCTACATCTTACTATTTATTATTGCTTTTTGTTTGTTCAGTTGATAGAGTCGAATAGACGAGCTATTTCATTCGATGGATTTTCCAAGGTGCGCGCATGTTACGTTTCGCCTATGATGAATGTTTTGACCAGATACTTCCACTCTTATTATGCTCAAACCTGACTCCAGTTCTTTCAGTGATGCTCATATTATCCAATGGTCCAATAATAAGACACAGATGCCAAAAGGTTTGTTAAACATGTTGATAAATATCATACATCAAGCAGCTTTCCCATCATTAAACACTCCTGAATCCACTTTTTATCAACCACCTTCGCTGTGCCGTATACTACCGACTCCGCACTCTCCCGCATATTCTCGTCATCCACAACCACGTAGTCCCATAATGGCCTGCGCCCCATTCGTGTGGCCGTGCTTTCCAATGCTTCCTCGATGGATACCAATGTTGCGAAAAATGTCGCGCCGGTTAGTACGGGCTTTGCAGTACTGCTGTTGGCGCCCTGGGTCGTTGCGGAGGTAGGCAGGGAGGCTGATGATAACAGTAATTGCAATCCTTTGACATCTGACGCTAATGCAATTGCATTTGGTCCCATCATGGAAATTAGGGTGTATATGTTCTGTAAATCAATCAGTCTTGGTATCTCAATCCAAAATATACAGACCGACACATACATACCTTACTATCCTTCCTTGGGTCCCAGAAAATCACAACCTTCTTCCCTAAGAAATATCTAAACCGTCTCTGATATAATTCCAGTAAACCCCAACTGTGCTGCACTCCAAGCTCAAATACTCCGACATTCATCCGTCGCGACAGGCCCCCCATCACTTTCGGTTCCCCTGACGGTAGCAACCAATCCCTCCACGGCTCCAACTTGCCGCTCTCGCTGGACAGCTGGACGAACGCGCTTGATAGACATGGCCAGCCGAGTGCCAATGCATGCAGGTACTTCATCATCCGGGACTTGCTTTCCGTGATCACCGCTGCGAATTTCAACCGGTCCATGTATTCCCGACGCGGAAGCAGTCTTTTGCCTCCGCCAGTTTCGTCTTCAGCGTAGCCAAAGAGGTCTTCAAACCCATTATCGAGGTAGCATCCGCCATTGGAGGTGATCATGTTCTGTAATTGCCGTTTCCGTGGTACGGAGCATCCAGTGATAGTGAACGCGAATCCGGAGAAAATGCCCGTGGTGTTGCTGCCCTTGGGGATGCGCGGATTCGCGCTTCCAGTCGCGTTCACTCCAAAATTGAGGCTACTGACTGGCAGGCCGCCGCCGCCTCGCGTCTCGCTGAGTAGTGCGGGCGTAGGAGGCGTGCCCTTCACGGGCGACACGTCGTAATGCACAGTTGGCGTTCTTGTCCTGGTGCCTCGCTCCTCCTCCGACGCAACCGTAGCAATGGTTGAAGCAGCCAGTAACACCCTATCTACCAAATGAGGCACCGCAGCCGCGACAACAGGCGGCACTGGCCGGTTCTCATACTGATGCCATTTGTTTCTGGGAACGAAGATATTCTTGACATTGACTTCGAAACTAGGCTTCTCAGTCGACTCCTTGTGGATTGCGGTTGCTTTGAATTCTCTGACGACTAGGACGTCGTTGCCGTGAATGCAAGTCTGGCGTGGGAGTCCATCTGGGGTGATGCTCTTATTCTGCAGCTCGATGACTTCGTACATCGGCTTGCGCCGGTCGGGAAGGTCGATCTTGACGATGTCTCCTACGCGGATGTCGAGACTGCGGATATCAACTGCGTCGATGAGCCGCGGCGTGCCATCGTCAAACACGACTTGCAGCTGCCGCGACGCAGTGCGTTCGGACTGGAATAACTGCTGTTGATACTGAGGCGTCGTATGGTTCAGTAGAATAGCGGGGTAATAGCCCGGTCTGTCCATTTTCCAGGCTGCGAAGATCCGTTCCGGTGCAACTACCGGGGACTCATCGCCGATGGTCCGGAGTGGCTTTGAGTAGGTGCCGGAATCGGCGAGGTCGGGATTGCCGCCCCTGCTATCTGTGTGCCGTCGTCGAGGCCGAGGGCGCGCGAGCTCGGATTTGTCGTTCGTGCTGGATTTGGGTAGCAAGGAAGCGGAGCAGCGGTCGTTATCTTGGTCGATGTAATCTTCCTCGTCGTCATCGATGTCTTCATCTTCTTTTTCGTCCGAACTATCAATGTATTGTGCGCTACTGGCGATCTCCGCATCAGGATCCTCAGTAGCAGATACCTCGGCTTGAGATAATTCGACACTTGACTCTTCGGCATCGAATTCATCGACAATTTCCTCTTCTTTGTCCTTATGTTCCTTCTCTTCAGTCGCCTGTTCCTTCTCGTTTCTCTCCTCCACTCCTTCCTCGCTGTGGTCGCCTAACTCCTCTGCATCCCGAACAATATCGGCCCTCGACGACGAGGGTGACAACAACGACTTCACACTCTCCACTGAAACGCCTTCCACATTCGCTTGAGTCTTCTTCAACGCCGCCATGTCCTGCTCTTCTACATCCTGTTCCTTTGTACTTGTCCTCCTTCGCTTCTTATGGCTCCTCTCATCAGTGGCCGGTGGCCCAACCCTCTTACCCCTCTTCATAACCGCCACGCCCTTCTTCGCCGTCGTTCCTGGTCCACCGGCACCACTGCTAGCACTACCGGCAATACCTCTAGTAGCCGTACTCCCAACACTTGCCCTCCTAACATGATCCGCTTCACCACCACTCCGTATCACGCTTGGCGAAGACGAGACTCGGAAGTCGAATATGTCGTGGCCAGATACTGCAGGTCGTGCTGCCGACGTCGTTACCGATTGCCCAAGCCTTGGGCCGGAGCTGCTCAAACCACCAGCACTGTCAGACCGCAAAAGTGACTCGTCAATCGACCCTGGAATCACCGAATCTCGTGAGCGCTTCCTTTTATTCCCGGTTCGCTTGGAGCCGCGCGTGACACTGCTACTGCTGCTTGTACTCGCTACCTTGCCCGCCTTCGTCGTATTCATCGCTGCGCCTAATTTGATCACAGATTCAGCATTGCGCTTTGGCCTTTTGGTGGAGGAGAGGAGTGCGCGGCGAGGAGAAGATTTGGAGATCTTGGCCGAACGCGAAGAGGATGGGGGCGCTGAAGATGGAATTTCGACGACGATGGGGCCCCTTGACGGCGAAGTTGTTAGCGATGCTGTCGTCCCCTTGATAGGGGAAGATGCGATGCCCTCAATTTGGCTTGAGAAGGAACGCTCTGGCGACGACGGGATCTGCACAGTGGGCTCTTGGTTAGCGGGACCGGATGAACTCCGGGCGGACTGTCGCCTTTCGGGAGTTTGGTTTCCAGCGTCAGGCGATGACGACACCGAGATGATGTTTACTGACTGCCGAGACATGGCGTGCGCAGCTGCAATCTGTTTATCTGAAGGTGAAGAAACTGGTTGGTCATAGGGCGACGGTGTGGATTGGGAATCGTTGACCTGCTGTTTATTTGAGGACGTCATATTGGAGCTATTGACAATTTGCTGGGTTGGCATCATAGCGATATGAATGGCTTGTGAGTCGGCGATGTCTTCCCTCAATTTATCGGTTCCTAGAGATGGAGCATGGAAAGTCGGAGTCGGATATTTCATGTAGCTCTGTTTCTTATCCGTGAATGGGACCTGTAGTTCCAAAGATCCATAGCTACTACCCGTCTTGAAGAAACTAGGCCCGTTGCCATTTACGTTCTGCATAGGCGTCGCATTCTGGATCCGACCCGGTTCATTATCGGCATTTCCAGTGTCAGCGCGTTCTTCCACAAACTCCTCGTTAGTTGATTCAACCACGTCTGATTTGCATTCGTCGCCCTGTTCGTCCGTACCAGCATGTGAGACTGCCCGCTCTTGCTTACTCGCCGTAGAATGCGGTTCATCCTCGCTCGAAGACCTGGTGCCAGATCTGGCGGGCACCGAGTCCTGAAGCTCTGCACCATCATCCTCCCGTTGCACCACATCAATAATCATATCCGGCGGTTCATCAACTTCCAGAACCTGCTGAGGCAGCTCCAACATCTTAAGCAAGTCTCTCGCATTCGGCGCACCCCTCCGTGATGGCGCTGGGCCCGGCCTGAATTCGTCCTCAAAACCGTCCCCAGACCCAGTAGCCTGCTTTTGTTGCCTACTTCTCCGCTTCTGCGACTCGACCAGTGAGATGTAGGTATTCTTCTTCGGCGATGTTGCCGCTATTGTTGCTGCCGGTGAGTACATCATGAGCGCAGGACTGGGACTTACCTGCGACATGCCGAAAACTTGCGAGAGTGACATTAAGTTGGGCGTCGTGTGTTCCTTTGCCCGCGGAAAGAGCGGTGATATAGGCGTCAATCCGGCGTTGGTTTGGGCGCTGTCCGGAACATTGGCCTCTTCCACTGAGTGTGAGTCCGTGGAAGTGTTGGTGTTCCCTCGAACTGAACCTTTGTAAAAGGCAGCCTGTGGTGTCTCTGCAATAATGGCATTGGACGCTCGCGTTGGCGATGAAGCACCATCTTCGTCCTCCTCGTTGAGCGATGTAGTATCTTTCTGAGTCTGTGAGTAGTGTAGCGATGCTATCTGAGGTGTTGAATCGCGGCTTGGACGGCTGTGGTTGTCGCCATTATCGTCTTCTCGTTCTTGTTCTTTCTGTTCGTCTCGATCGTCCCCATTGTCGTCTGATTCCTCTTCGCTCTCACCCTGACGTCACAAGTCCAGTTATTAGAAAATAAGCACTCGGTGCACTGATTAGAATTTACTCTCGTACCGATTGTGTCTCAAAATATCCGCGTCGCTGCCTGAGTATATCGAGTGAGTCTTCGGCAGGCCCGTCGTCGAGAATCGCCATTACCGTTACAATATCCCGAGAAAGACCATGGAAAGGATATTTTCGAGGGTTGCAAAGTCAAGAGCCTTATTTATCGAATATATAACATCTCAGTATGACCTTAACGGGGCGACGCACTGTGAGGTGCTTCTGATTTACTTATCTTGATCATACTAGTTGACGCCGCACGAATTTGGGAGGTCAAGGTGTGCGATGCATAATTTCATTCCAAGACCAGATGGGCTGTATACAATCTACTCTTGAGAATATTTTTTGGTTTATTACAAGAATGTAAGTAATACTGGAGAATGTGGTGTAGTAATTGGAGTAACATCAATTTGTAGATGAATAATAAATTATAGACCGTCAACCCGCTATGTAAACTCAGAACAAGACGCCAAAAATCCGAATACCAAATATATGACGATATAATATTACATATGTAAACCGATCATGGATCAGGTTCTACCTAAACATCCACCAACACCCTTTTCTTATCTTTTTGTGATTTCAAAGATACGATAATTTTCACCCTACTAACCCGTCTCCCCACTGTCTTCCACTCGTCTTTCGGGTTATCTGGCTCCATGTCATCGCTCACTTCAATTGTGTCCGTCTCCACCTGTATCGTGTATCCTAAATCCTGAAACCTTAGCCCCAGCGACAAAGTCTTCTCGATGGCCTTGCTGAGTCCAACCAGCGTAATTGCGTTGCGCTTGTTGGTGTGCAGTCGAGCGACCTCCTTCTTTGCCCGCTTGAGCAGCGAGATGAAAGGTGATTTGGCGGTGACGTGAAAAGCATGATACGTGTGAACTTGAGGAGGTGCAGGTCTTTTGTGAAGAGTTCCTGGAGGATAGCAGTTAGCAGTCGAGTTGCATGGAAATGTGTCCAATTTGGATCTATGATCATTTCGCACTCACCAGGTAATTTTGGCTTCTTCAGCACAGCTGCAGAGGGATGTGGGAAGTCAGGACCACTGCCTTCACCCATAATATCGTCTTCATCATCCATTTTACAGCACCTATCTTTAATGAAAAACTGTTCGTGAGTCCATGCGTCTTCAAAGACCTTTCCGGACAACTTCCGTCATGTCGCGAGCGCGTCTGCAAGTATCCCTAACCACCGAACTTTCTGCAACAAGTTGGACTTGCTTCACCCCTTGCACGCTTCTTACACAGAATCTCCGTCTTAATCTCAGCCCGCATTTGCGCATAGAACGCCAGATAGCTCTATTAACTATGGGTCCGGCACCCACCTCTACCAACTCGATCCAGAATGAGGAACTTGACATTACAAGTAAGCGATTCCGCGTTGGTTAGAACTGAGAGCGGGGAGATCGATAATTTGCGCTAACGCGTTTTGGTACCTTAGTGGAGGAACAGGAACGCATCATGGAAGAAAATATTGTCAGTGAAAAGATAATAAATGAAGGTATTTATTAATTTTGCGTTTCTTTTTCTATTGTTTTTGGTAGAAACACGGAGACATCAATTGACCGACTAACGCTGCGCATAGAATACAAGATCTGGAAGAAGAACTCGCCATTTCTGTACGATCTAGTGATCTCTTCTGCGCTAGAATGGCCCACTCTCACAGCACAATGGTTTCCCGATAAGGAGGTGTATGTACACCGTCACATTTACTGAAATTACAGCTTTGGCGACGCGTTTCGTGGGATAGTACTGACGTGAATGTAGACACCCGGGAAAGCATTATACGACCCACAGACTCCTCCTGGGCACACATACCTCTGCAAATGACCAGAATTACCTTCAGATCGCCCATGTGAACCTTCCAAATATGGATGAATCCCTGGATCTGCGGCAATACGATGATGATATAGAAGGTGCGCAACTGTCATGTATTTGAAGTTATCGGTAACGTTTGAAGTACTGAGACAATGTCTAGAAATTGGCGGCCACGCTCCTTCGGAGTCGCGGATCCACATAAATCAGAGAATTGACCATGAAGGCGAAGTTAACCGGGCACGGTATCTACCGCAGAACCCTGACATCATTGCGACCATGAGTGTGTCCGGCGATGTGCTGGTCTTCGACAGAACAAAGCATTCGTTGCAACCGACTGGTGTCTGCCGCCCGGAAATGAGACTCGTCGGACACACAAAGGAAGGGTACGGTCTTTCATGGAACGCCCACAAGCAGGGGCATCTGCTGACAGGTTCGGAGGACACCACTGTCGCCCTATGGGACATTAACCAATACTCGAAGAATAACACGACGCTTTCCCCGGTCAAGAAAATCACTACACATGCCGCGATTGTCAATGACGTCGCCTGGCACAACCTCCATGACAGTCTCTTCGGCACAGTCTCCGACGATCTTACCCTCCAAATACACGACACTCGTTCCTCAGACGCGACGCCAGCTCAGAAAGTCCAGGCACATACTGAGGCCGTCAACGCCATCTCTTTCAACTCCGCTAGCGAGTTCATTCTCGCGACGGCTTCCGCCGACAAGACCGTCGCGCTGTGGGATCTGCGGAAACCCTCGATCTGCCTGCACTCCCTCCAGGGTCACACCGACGATGTCACATGTTTGCAGTGGTCGCCTCACGAGGAGACCATCCTCGCCAGTGCGAGCCACGACCGACGAGTTATCATATGGGATGTTAGTCGGATCGGGCAGGAGCAGACCCAGGAAGACGCGGAGGATGGGCCACCTGAGTTGCTGTTTATCCATGGTGGCCACACGAACCGTATTAGCGATTTCTCGTGGAGTCCGACCTTACCGTGGGTTATGGCTAGCGCGGCGGAGGATAACTTGCTGCAGGTATGGAAGCCGGCGGACTCGATCGTTACAATTGACGACAAGGAGGTCAGTGCCGGGGAGCTAGAATAGTCTGGGCCTGACTGGAGATGCGATATTAATTGCGGCGGATTGTATAGATATTTGATTTCGATTTGAGCGCGTGTTAATTGTGTGACTATGTTGGTTGTCTGCTAATCAAGATTTCAATGTATTTAAGCCTGTTACATAAATATTCCGCTTATATATTAAATGTACTATGTCGGTTAGTTAAGAGTCCGTGTGTTCTCAATTGCGAAACTGGTCTAGTATTCTCATGTCTCATATCATGACGAGTCCAATGTTGTCCAAGACCCGATCAGGGTTAGGACTTTGTTTGACCATCGCGAGCCGAAGCGATCGTAACCTCGCTGTTGCCTCTCTCCATCATCATCCAACATTAATTGCCAGAGTAAAATATCTCTGAGAAATGACATCGACTATGTCATGGCTAGCGCCATATATTAATCCAAGTGCAGCGATAGTAAAGTGCGTGGAATTTAAGATTGCTGTTGGGAATTCTCTAACGTTTCAACGTGAGTGTAGGAGGTCCGGCGGAAGTGCATATCCTGATCCGGCTGGATTCAACAAAGATATCATGCTTAATACGAAGACAGTGAGTAGCTAACTATTGTAAGCTCTATGTCGCGAGCTATGGAACTAATTATATCATTACAGAAGCATGGCAAGGAAATCGTCGGACCAACACCGGAAGAGCGGGATACTCTTAAGGTCAAGGTCTGCAACTACATCTACAGCTTGTCATTTCAAAGGCAGTATTAACTGGTCCGCAGAAAGCCTGGGAAATTGCCCTTGCTCCTTCGAAGTCTCTTCCCATGAACGCCATAATGAGCTACTTTTCAGGCTCCTCTCTCCAGATCTTCTCCCTCACCATGACGTTCATGCTGTTCTCCAATCCCGTCAAGGCAATTGCCAACGTCGGTCCTACATTCGCGAGATACGACAGCGAGAGCACGTACTCCAGAATATTACAGGCAAAGCTCGTATTTATTGGGCTGCAACTCCTGACTATTGCAGTGGGTGTGTGGAAGATGGGGAGTATGGGCGTATTGCCGACAAAGCGGAGCGATTGGCTCGCGTGGGAGAGTGAAACTCCGGTAAGTTTACCTTTGAGTAGCTTGGGGCCAAAATGAGGATAGCTTGCTGACATATGCTATTTCTAGCTGTTGGAGAACAGTGTCTTTCTGTCGTAGTTGGTTGTTGGGCTGAGTAGAATTGTACTATAAATCTTTTAGATATTGTTTTGGATTATGGTCGTATGTGTCTCTTTGGCCGATGAGCGTAGCCATGAATGCGACGTGAATCGAGTCCTGCAGGCGGTCGAACTTTCGTGGTTCATGTTCAATAATGCTGTAGATCAGTGAGTGAAAATCCGTAGTCCCAACGATCGCAATTTGTGAATGGACGCCCATCTCCACATCAGAAGGACTCATATCGCAACTCACAGGGGCATACAGATTTACTGAATTTCCTCAATTTCCTCTCAAGTCCTACCAAGGTATTTCTCAAGGTAGTCAACGTTGAAGTGTGGCAGTTGCCGATTCTTAGATCAATAACGCCGCGCGTGGGAATGTCGAAGGACAGCTTCCCAAGTTCAACAACTTCCTTATATTAAACGATAGTTGTTACACTGTCTCGAAATCGACTGCAGAGCAGCATTACGATATGCAAAAGAATATGGGCAGTGCCCAAAAAATCTGGTATGTGGCCTAACCTCATTACTCTCCCAAGTCCTACCAATCGAAGCTATATAAAAGTCTAATCCTGATCACACATAGGAAAGGCTTCGCCTTTGCTGCGGGAGGGACGCTGATTGCTTATATTGCAGTGAAGACGTATGCCTCTGCTACATTCCGACTGTGGGTCTATGAGGAGTGTATGCTAATTGTGGTCCTCAGACAACTTAATCAGCATCGACGGGAACGATGGGAACAAGAACGGAATGGTATGTTTAGATTAATATTTTCGAAGCAATGCACTTGAGGCTAACAACACTATCCTATGTTATAGGGGCTCACAACTTCCAGAAGATCGCAGAAGTCGAGCGACATAGTGACGGTGCGGCGAATCCGTCCTCGGAGGAAGCTAATGATCCTTCATTTGGAAGGCGGCGGTCATAGCGAGTGCCTAAGCGACTTGAAGGGACAACGTATCATGCAGTACATTCAGAATTCATACGAACGACGTGATGTAGGGGCCATGGAGGAACTGTGAATTTAATGAAATAATCAGATTGACTAGGACTACCAATGACCAACTATTGACAATTGGGCATAGTTGGACAACGCAATTTATTGTATTCTGCAGTCAAATAAATTACCAAGTAACAGCCTATAAATCACACAAAAGCACGGCACCCAACTGGCGCTTGAGTCGCATGTAACACGTCGCCGACACTCGACACTCCAACCATAGTGTCAATTTTACACAGAAACAGAGGGGCAACCAGATCGAGGTCGAGGAGAGGCGTCAACGCGCCGTCATTCGATTACATCTGCGATAATTGACAGTGCACTCACAGGCGTTTGATATCCTTGGGATATCCTCCTGGAGGAAAGGCGGAAGAGGAAGAGAGAGCCCCGTTAGTAGCAGTCGACCTTCGATATGACCTGTTCGTACTCTGCATCACTTTCTCAGTTCTCACCACATTTACTGAATTCGATCTCGACTTGTTGCTGCAGTCAAGACGCGCATTGTGGGTCCGCGATAATATTCATCTTCGGCCTTCGATCCCGTCCCTGAACTTACGGTCGCTCGCCATCTGCAACACCAGTCCGCTGGCATCCTCAGTTAGTCTAGTAAGAGCGTCTCGAAGCCCCAACGTTTACAGATCACAGAACTTCCCACATATATTTACCGACTTCCACAAATTGGTTATGACTTATGACGATCGAGTTTCTCATTCATCCATCGTTCGTCTTTGAAATCATCC
The DNA here is from genome assembly GCA_003705915.2 of Lipomyces lipofer. Lineage (NCBI taxonomy): Eukaryota > Fungi > Ascomycota > Lipomycetes > Lipomycetales > Lipomycetaceae > Lipomyces > Lipomyces lipofer. The sequence continues at coordinate 18,133 of PPJX02000102.1, read as the reverse complement.
ATCCATCCCATTCCTTCATGTTGCAAACTTTCGGTTCGCCATCCATTCGCGGTCCATTCTTCAACGATTGGGTTCAACTGCCGCACTGCCACTCAAAATTCTGGGTCGGCAGTGCTGACTATGCTATTTCTGCCTGATTGCCAGCCAGCCAGCCTACTTTATTGCCGCTGGCTGACACCATTGTCATGAATCTAGGCTTCGCTAATCTACCATGGACCCTGAAATTGTATGCTGCGCTATATTGTCCTATATTCTGTCCGATCTATTCGAGACTCGGTCTGTGAACTGGCATAACTGATCCGTCTAGTAAGTAGGGACTAATCTTATTTGTCTCATATCAGGTCACTTCTCCTAGCTCTATATCCGACCTAGGTACTATGGCCAACCTCAGGTCTGACCTTTTGTGATCTGTACTGCTGCGCTCCATACTTGCTTGATATGACACGTTCTAACTTTCTGAATGCATCGTTTTTGCTGCTCGAAGCTTTCTGAAGTAGCCCCTTTAATCTTGCATATGTTGAATAGCAGGTTCTGGAGGATCTACGATGGCCGAGGCCTACGTACTGACTATGTTGTTCTTCATAGACGTAATCCGGATTGCGATGCAATCAACGGAAGGGGATACCAGAAGCCAGTCAACATCCGATGGTTGTGTGACAACTGGCGTATGTAACAACCGGCGTATATATTGTACTGCACGGGTGAACTGATTCGTGATCTTCGAGACGATACTTCATGTACGAAGTTTTGAATAGTTGAAGCCAGGGCACGAAGAGAGGGTTGGGGCCCATGCTCCTTCCCAGCGTCAGCTCCCCAGGTCATCGAAATTTTTTTTTTTTTCGCCGCGAGTGAGTTGGCAGGCGCGTGCAGTTATTTAGGTGCTCTGTGTATGAGGTGATATCTGGGACATCAAAACATTTCGTTCGTAGATAGTGCACCAAAATAAAGTCTCCCGAATTGTTGACGACTCATAAATTGTTTTCACGTTCCGATTCCACATCGTCGACATCGCCGTCTTCTCACCTTATCCGCTTCCGGAAGCTGAGCCCAGTCCTGCATTCAGTGCTTCGTGGCCATTTGCGTCTCTGCGTTGCACCTGCAAGGCTGCCTACAGTTGATCTTGCTCACCATAACCACCACCACCTGTCGACCTCCGGAACCAGCAATTCCATTTCGACCCGGCTCCATAGGCAATTTGAACAATGCCTGACTCAGCTGCTAATGCGCCTGCATCCAAAATGACGCCCACTGATGACACGCGCATGCTGACGCTCGCGGGACCCATTGCGTATTCCGCTTTCCGCATCTCGGCTCTGATCTCCAACATCAACACTGCCGTCAATTCATCTGCCGTCACCGCTATTCGCGCTCTGTACGTCCATTATGTCTCTTTGCGATCCGCAGAGATCCTCGATAGAAATTCCTCCAAGCGTGCACTTCTCGAGACTCTTCTGCAGTACGACACTCTCGCTGATGCCTCCGATCCTGGCTACGCTTCGCTCTATTCGGCAATAACATGCCATGCCTCACGCCCAACCGAACCCGACAACTACCTTATCAGGGTTGTCCCCCGCGTCGGCACTATCTCGCCCTGGTCCTCGAAAGCCACAAACATTCTGCATGTCTGCGGTCTCACCAATGACGTCGAGCGCATCGAGCGCGGCGTTGCGATCATGGTGTCAGTCAGAAAGGGGTTCCCGCTTATGCAGCATCTAAAGTCCGGTGTATCACTAGACTCCTTCTACGATCGCATGACTCAGGTAGGTATCCATATACTGACTTTGATATTGGAGATGCATACTTACTTCTCGACAGGCGATCACTGACCAATCCCCGACTTACGACGATATGTTTGAAAAGCACCAGCCCAAGCCTCTCGTCGAAATCCAGCTCGGCAGATCCGCCAAAGACCGCCTTGAGGAAGCCAACAAGAAGTTCGGCTTGGCCCTAGCTCCTGACGAAATCGCGTACCTCGCCGACGCGTTCCACCACCTGGGTCCGTCCCGCAATCCCACCGACGTCGAGCTCTTCATGTTTGCGCAGGTCAATTCCGAGCACTGTCGCCACAAGATTTTCAACGCGGATTGGAAAGTTGATGGTGAAGCGAAGCCTCTCTCACTCTTCAAGATGATCCGCAACACGCATGAAAAGACCGGGGGCGCATACACCGTCTCGGCCTACTCCGACAATGCGGCGGTCATGCTTGGCCACCAGGCGACATTCTACGCGCCGGACCCTAGATCGAAGGAGTGGATGCTCGACAATGAAATGGTTCACTACCTCGCAAAGGTTGAAACGCACAACCACCCGACCGCTGTGTCGCCATTCCCCGGTGCGGCGACTGGCTCTGGTGGTGAAATTCGCGATGAGGGCGCTGTTGGCCGCGGCTCTAAGCCCAAAGCCGGATTGGCTGGATACTCTGTCTCTGATCTGTTGATCCCCGGGTGCAGGCAGCCGTGGGAGCTTGACGTCGGCAAGCCGGGCCACATCGCTTCTGCGCTCGATATTATGCTCGAAGCGCCAATCGGCGGTGCATCGTTTAACAACGAGTTTGGCAGACCGTGCATTACGGGATACTTCCGCACGCTGACTACGACTCTCCCTCTTGCGAATGGAAAACATGAGATCAGAGGATACCACAAGCCGATTATGATTGCCGGAGGTGTTGGCTCCGTGAGACCGATTCATGCGCTGAAAGAGAAGCAGATCACTCCGGATGCGTGTTTGATTGTTATGGGCGGACCGGCGATGCTGATTGGTCTTGGCGGTGGCGCTGCATCTAGTGTGGCCTCAGGAGATGCATCCGTCGAGTTGGATTATGCTTCTGTGCAGCGCGGAAATCCTGAGATGCAGCGTCGTGTGCAGATGGTCATTGATGCGTGTACGGCTCTTGGGATGCAGAATCCCATTCAGTCCATACATGATGTCGGAGCCGGGGGCCTTTCAAATGCTCTACCGGAGCTGGTGCACGATCATGGCTTGGGGGCGCGATTCGAACTTAGAGATATCCCGTCGTCCGAGCTAGGATTGTCGCCTATGGAGATCTGGTGCTGCGAAGCCCAGGAGCGATATGTCCTCGCAGTCGCGAAAGAGGACCTGAAAGAATTCACGGCCATTGCCAACAGAGAGCGGTGTCCCTTCGCGGTGGTAGGATATGCGACTACGGAGCGCAGACTTGTGCTCACGGATAGACTGCTGGGCACGACGCCAATCGATCTTGAGATGTCGACGTTGTTTGGGAAGCCGCCAAAGATGTCTAGAACTGCGACTTCGCGACACCTCAAACTACCGCCATTCGACAGCTCGCTTGGTAGCTACATCGATGCCTCCGCGCTCGCGATTTCCGTCACACACGCCAATGGGAGTAGTAGCAGCGGAGCAGACGGTGAGAAGAACTCCCAGCTCGCCTCCGGTCCGCCATCACCTCTGTCAATCAGCATCGAGCGCGTCCTCCACCTTCCCTCCGTCGGATCAAAGTCCTTCCTCATCACTATCGGCGATCGTACAGTCACGGGACTCATCATGCGGGACCAGATGGTCGGACCCTGGCAGGTACCAGTCGCAGACGTCGGTGTCACTGCCTCTTCGCTCGGCAACGGCATCGTCACCGGAGAAGCAATGGCCATGGGCGAGAGACCTACCAGTGCGCTGATTTCCTCTCGTGCATCCGCGCAGATGGCGGTTGCGGAGTCGCTGTTGAATCTCGTGGCGGCGGATATCAAGGATCTTGAGCAGGTCCGGTTGTCAGCGAACTGGATGGCGGCTCCGGCACACGATGGTGAGGGTGCGGCGCTCTATGAGGCAGTGCAGGCCGTCGGATTGGATCTGTGTCCAGAGCTGGGAATCAGTATACCGGTCGGAAAGGACTCGATGTCCATGAAGATGAAATGGGACGAGAGTAGCGGCGGGAAAAATAAGGAGGCGAAGGAGGTTATTGCACCAATGTCGCTCATCATCACAGCGTTCTGTTCAGTTACGAACGTGCACAATACATGGACGCCGCAGCTGCGTCGAGTCGAGGAGCCTGGTGTTGGTACTACGAAGTTGTTGCTAGTGGATCTCGCGCAAGGGAAGACGAGATTGGGTGGTTCGGCAGTCGCGCAGGTCTTCGGGAAGGTGGGAAATGTGGCGCCAGCGGTCGAGTCGACGGCGATACTCAAGAATTTCATCACAACGGTCTCAATTCTGCATCAGATTCCGGGTCTTGTGCTGGCCTACCATGATCGCTCGGATGGTGGACTACTCACAACGCTACTGGAGATGGCGTTCGCTGGTCGCGTAGGCTTGCATATCGACTTACCGGATACGGGTGCGGATGTTGTGTCGACCCTGTTCAACGAAGAACTTGGTGCCGTGTTCCAGGTCAAGGAGGAGGATATTGACCGGTTTATCGCGATATTCGAGGCGAACAACATTGATGGGCAGTACATCACACCAGTCGCCAACGTCCGGCCGTCAAAAGACCAGGCAGTCACGATCAACTTCGCGGATGAGCTCATGTTCGAATCGACCCGGAGCGCTCTGCAGCAGGCATGGACGGTCACGTCGTACAAGATGCAGAGACTGAGGGATAATCCAAAGTCGGCAGACCAGGAGTACGCAAACATTCTCGACAACTTCGACCCGGGCTTGTTCTACAGACTCACGTTCGACGTGAAAGACACACTGATGCCAAATGTTCAGTCACCCATCGCGAGTAACGCAACGCTCACTGCGAGCACATCGGCTACCACGTCATCGTCGACGCCCTCTAGTACCTCGCCTCAATCGCCAGAATCTGTCGTCACCTCCGTGACCTCCGTCCCGCTTGCCATATCGAAGCCAAAGGTTGCCATTCTCCGCGAACAGGGTGTCAACGGTCATGCAGAATTGGCGTACGCTTTCCACGCCTCTGGCTTCATCCCCGTTGACGTGCACATGACCGACATCCTCACCGACCGGGTATCGCTCGACAGTTTCGTCGGCTTCGCCGCATGCGGTGGCTTCTCGTACGGTGACGTCCTCGGTGCGGGTATGGGCTGGGCGCGCTCCGTCCTCTGCCATCCTCGTGCCCGCGAGCAGTTTCGAAAATTCTTCAATGACCGGACAGACACATTCGCGCTCGGCGTGTGCAACGGCTGCCAATTCATCACGCAGCTTAAGGAGATCATCCCTGGTGCGGATAACTGGCCTTCCTTTCAGCGCAACGCTTCAGAACAGTTTGAGGCGCGCGTATGCGAGGTTGAGATCGTTGAGGATGCAAAGGAGCCGTCGGTATTCCTGCATGGGATGCGTGGGTCAAAGTTTCCTATTGCGGTGGCACATGGCGAGGGAAAAGCATCGTTCGAGAATGTCGATCAGGCGAAGAAGCTCATGCAGGACGGACTGGTAGCCGTGCGGTTTGTCGATAATTACGGCAAGATCACGGAGAAGTACCCGTACAATCCGAACGGCAGCCCTGGTGGAATTACCGGTGTCCGGACGCCGGACGGAAGAGTCCTCGCGCTAATGCCGCATCCGGAGAGAGTGGTGTTCAAGGAGAATAATTCATGGTATCCGATTGAGGAAGGCAAGGAGTGGGGAGAGTTTGGACCGTGGATTAGATTGTTTAGATCGGCGAGACGGTGGGTGGGCGCGTAAAATAAAGTGTGGCTATATGTGTGAAATAATAAGATAATTCATGTATTATCAATGTTATCAGTGTCCTCTTTGATCTTATTAGAATCATTTACACGTACATATAACGTCAGATTTGTCCATTAGAACCTCTGTGATCCCACTTGCAGTTCCTATTATCCAGTTGATTTGGCTGAATTTTTTATTTATTTGCTTGTCACTTATAGTGGGAGTTCAGTGGTTACTCAGAACGGGCGATGTGGACACCGTAGTAGTTTACCGAATTTCAAGAGCAGGTCATTCTTATTTGGGCGGTGAAATATTGCTGCATTTTAATGTGTTACATTTATACAGGATGGAACCGCAACTTGGATTTAAACATCTAATTGCTGATACAGAATGCGAACAAGATTGGAAATCAGTCGTCATACTCATGTTCTTTTTCTCAAAGAGACATCCCACAGTAAAATGGCTCCTCATAAGATCCGAATAATATTTTAGCAGGGATATCTAAGAATAAAGAAAATACGTTGTCGACGAGAACGTTAGGGTTGCGGGCAGGCAACCACAGTGTTCACTACCGCTATGTCTCTCGCAGTGACAACCCGGTAGATACATTGACTGTTGAGCTTAGTTAACATTATGCTTATTCTAGCTACAAAGCATTTATTTAAAATACTCAGATTGCCGATGATTCGGTGGAATGTCTCAGTCTTGGATCTGCTAGTGCATAGCGTTACGCTGGGAAAGGGTATTTCGAAAAAATTGGTAGCAGCTAGTCATGCTGTTTGATTTTCGCGAAGTGCTGCATGTGCAATGCACGCTTAGAAAAGTACTTCCGGGTATCAAGCGACGGATGATATATACCGACCGGTGTTGGTCTGTGGGTCCCTATCGTAATATATTGATGATAGCCCAAGGAGAAAGGGCAGCATGTACGTCAGGCGTCTGCAGAGGGACCGAAATGGAATGTTCAATCGAGGGTGTGCCAACAACATCCCAACTGCTCCAAGACGAGCTAGCCTCACTATATGCGTCGCCGGATTGGTAGGCAGCCCGGGCTCTCCGATCGATCACCAATTCTCGCTTTTTGTTCTTGAGTCCAATTACCATGATATCCTCATTCAATATGAAAACATAGGCAGGTAAAATTCTAAGGATAGCCTCGAAGGCCCAGCCATATCCCAGTTCGAATAATTATTCTTAGCTGGTTTCGTTGTTCTAATAAATGTGTTCTTTACATGAGATCACTTCCTTCTAAGAAATGCGGACCCGACGCTTTATCAGCAATTCCTAACCTTTGTATATCTAACTATATTGTACAATCATTCGCTCTCCTCTCATTCTATAGAAGAAAATTCTGTACATACGTGCAATAGATCGAGGCGCATCTGTCTTCTTTCATTATAGTCTCATGGCAGAACGATATATTTCTCGAGATGAGGAGGAATAGAATCTAAAAGCTTCTTGCTCTCCAACCAGGTTTTGCTGAACAATCTGTCGGCATAGCGGTAGGCTGAAAGAAAAAATTTAGTACTCATTGCCACAAAAGCACGAAACGACTTACCTCCATCAGCCAGCAATGTAACAACAGTGCTGCCCGGGCCCAGAGCCTGCGCCATCTCGTATGCAGCGACGACGTTTAGGCACGAGGATGCACCGAGATACAGTCCTATTTTCAACGTCAGCCACCTCCATTAAAGTTAAAAACCTACTTCCATGGCATACCCTCCTCATCCAGCAGGCGGTAGACCATCTTGATGGTCTTTTCATCCGCAATTGACAACGCGTCATCCACAAGGTCGATATCGCACGCCAAATTGTCCGTAACACGACCCTGACCGATGCCCTCGGTGATGGACGAGCCACTGCGGTCAATAAGGGTGCCACCGCTCTTAATATAACTGTAGAGCACCGATCCGGGAGGATCAGCAAGGAAAGATTTGACTCTGTTGTCGCTAGCCTCCTTCAAGTAGCGGGTGATACCAGCGAATGAACCGCCAGTTCCAGTCGAACAAGTGAAACCGTCGATCTTGCCATTGGTCTGCTTCCAAATCTCCGGGCCGGTAGTCTCAAGATGGGCTCGTCTATTGGCAGTGTTATCGAATTGATTGGTCCAGACGCAATTGCCCATGCTCTCTGCGTGTCGCTTGGCCTGATGATTATAGTTCTGTGGGTTATCGAATGCGACGGCGGGAACTGGGTAGACCTCAGCGCCGAGGAGACGGAGAAGGTCGATCTTGCCTTGGCTCTGGGTATTGGGCATGTAGATTACGCACTTATAGCCCTTTGCTCGACAGATCTATGTGGCGAGTTATGGAACGTGAACTTAGCATGTCGGAGACTCATGTGGAAACTTACGTGGGCGAGACCAATTCCAGTATTCCCTGCAGTTCCCTCGACGATGGTGCCTCCAGGTCCGATAAGTCCTGGTAGCAAGGTTAGTAGAGACGATAAGAGATATAAGCAGCAAGATAAAATACCTTTCTCCTCCGCATCCTTAACGACGTAAAGAGCAGCACGATCTACCATTGTCCGAGTCAGTCAGCCCTTCCCATTGCACATAGTTACGTAACTGCCACGACTGCCTACCCTTGACGGATCCACCTGGATTCATAAACTCGGCCTTTCCATAGACATTCGCTCCAGTCTCTTCACTGAGTCTGTTCAATCTAATCAAGGGGGTATTCCCAACTGCACCAACGAAGCCTTCGACCGTCAATGGGACATATCCGTTCGAAGAGTTAGCGTACGACCGCCGGGAAAAAAGTCGTGCAGATGACTGTCTAATTGTGGTAGCCGTACGGAACAACATTTTTGTGGTTGGTCTGGAACGTCTCGTGTAAGAGAACGAGAGAATTCGCGGAAGTTGGAACTACGAAAATTTAGTTTATAGTTCGGACGAGACAGGGAATGGAATCAATGAATCGTCGACATATTAGCCCAATTAATGCGCTAAATTGAACTCAGAATGCTCAATTCCATGAACAACAGCATCTGCTATCTGCACTTACATAATTACAAGAAAAGTTTAGTATGTCTGCGATATGGCTTACCAATTCATAGGTATTTGGGTTACGCATAGCGAAGCCGCGGTGGCTTCACGGTTAGCGTTGTATTGATCGCGAGATTACAGCATGACAGATGTTGGGTCTGCACGAGGCTAATTGCTGTAGCTGTGAGATATACTCCCTGTCCATTCTTAACGACATGTGCGTTACGTAGATGAATAGCATGCTCGTCATGATAGTTTGCCCTGGAGTGTTCGAGTTTTGGTCGCTTGGATAAAACAGTTTCAACGCTCCGTTCTCGCGGTAGTCCCAGCGCTCGGCGGCTATTTACAATCAAATAACATATAATACATAAATTAGCAATTCAATTGCAGATACTTGGCAGTGTCTATTTGCTGCAGTTGACCTGAAAGTCGCCGTCCTACGCCATCTACATATCGGTTATCATCCAGTCGATTAGGTACGCTTTAACATTCTTCGATGAAAGTTTTGCCACTGCCGCACTTTTAGATACCTCCAAAGTTGGCTAAGCGTCTAGATGTCACTGAACTGGGAGTCGAAATTCAACGGGAGTAATGATAAACTCGACATTCACCGATACAGAGGACAATATAAAGATTTGAAAAAGGAATCATGTTTCTGACCTATGGACTGGATATAGCGTGAATATCACAAACTGGGTGTTGATGAGATTTTGACCGCGACCGACATTGAATTGTACCCTACAACATGCAGCCAACGTCACATGGACCTCAGAAACGTCTTTGCTGTGCATCTCTTACTCGTCGCTAGAATTCTCTAGTAGGGTCCGCTGTATCTGTGAATCTGTGGTCCAGAGTTTACCTGTTAAAGTCTCTCGACGTCCGGCATTTAAATCCTCTCATTTACGGCGTACGCATGAAGTGTAGCATACTGTACTGTACTGGACATACTGGCCTCGCAGAGACGGTGCAGTTTATTATATGAAGTTCAGTGCTCATTCTCGAAGAAGTCTGGAAGATACGTATGTCATTCAGAGTCTACATTGAGTCAACCAAGCCTTCTTCCAGGACGTCGTGAAAGGTTTGCCCCTCCCGAAGCCAAAAAGACTCACCATCTCCCAGTTACTTCAGAAAAGGAATCATATCATCCTCGCAATTTAATACCTGGTTTCGGTTGAAGTAAATTCGCGTTGTAAGATATTGATAGAACTACAACTGAGGTGTATATCTCTTCATTGCCAGCCGTGGTGGTTCATCGTCCGTATCGTCCGTATCGTCCGTAACGTCCGTATCGCCTAGATACATCGTCGATCACCCTTTGGTATATGACTGAAATCGACAGACTCCTGGACTAATACTTCGACAGAAGCACTAATTCTACAAATGTTTGTACTGTTCAACCTTCTCGAACGTCTTTCGCCCGAGAAAAAGACATCAATTTCGACTTGTGACGCCAACGGGCCATTTGGCTATCGAGTACCTCGGAGTTTTATGTGGGGCAGCCATCCGGCTCAACGGTAGGTATTACCTTGTGGCTCTTTCGCTGTAATTCATTTTGAGCTGCACGAAGCGGTGGCGTTTTTGCTTTTTGCGCTGGGAGACGGACAAGGCTCTGCAAAACTGTGTTGACGGGGACGGTAAAGCAGACTTGCGATGATGGGCGAATTGGCTGGAACATTTTTGTCCGGTCGAGCGAAATCGCCCCATTCAGTATAAAGGGTCTTCCGAAAACGTGCATTCAGAAGTGCAGAGATTGCGAAAGCCAATTATCGGGCGTGATGTACAACCCTCTTACACAATCAACTTCAAGTTGTTCGACCGATTCCGAGGGCCGACGGTACAAACCGTATTTCGAAAGGATCTCAATTGCGCCGTGCAGGACGCAGAAAAGTTGAAGTAAGAGCCTTGGACGACCCTGTAACCGACTAGGCTTCTATCTAAGTGATATGCATACATAGCAGCAGAGGAATGAGGGATCAGAAATGTTCCGTCCCGATTCGGCATCGTGGGAAACAAGGATCACATAGAGAAGAGTTGAGACATAAAGCGAGATGAAAACGAGAAGATACGGTGGTTGGGTCGAGAGCTCTGATTTATATTTTTAGAGTTTCATGCTTGGGCGCCGTACCTCGAAGAAGTGAGACATCGGAGTGTCAAATTGTCGGCACAATCGCGATAATAAGATTCAAGATCTGGCGGCTTGGCGCGGAAGGCATGAATGTCGGGCAGTTAGCGGAGATTGTGAATTTCATTGGGTTGGCCGACAAAAGTGGTATATAGCTTCTATTTCCATTTTTCTAAATCATACCATGTACCCAGCCGAGACCGAAGCGGTCAAAGCATTTTATTTAATGATGTTGGCCATCTCTGCCTGCTGAGAACTGTCCGTGTTGGGAGTCAGGCTGCATCGAATTTTTCGTTTCTTTGCCACCTCCCCAGCACGGCAGCTCCCCAAGGGCCCAACAATGAAACATTTAAACCTTATTTCTTGGTGTCGCGCTAGTCAAAGACTGCTTGCCCTCGATCAACTACCAAATTGCTTAAAAAATAGCTGCACATTGCTCTCGCAGTAGCGCTTCGAATACTAACCCGGATAATTCCTGCAGTTATCCCGAGACCAGGGGACGAATGAAGTTGGCGCATGGTCGAACTCGCCACTGCGGCACATGGCGCGTAGCGTAGAGTGGGGGGACGGCGGTATACGTGGCGTAGCTTTTAGCGAGCGGGAAGTGTGCTCGCTTCTAAAAATAAATCTCTTCCATAATTTGATATTTATTGGGCCTGATGGTATATATCTCCTAGCGATTTTTAGAAGACCGTATAACTTGATTACTTAGCTCGAAAGGTCCGACGGATTTAATCTCATCGTTGGGTTCACACTCTTTTCGCGGACGCGTTTTGGCCACTCAGTTGGGCGAACCAACTGCAAGAAGTTTGATAATCACTTGCGTGTTTGGCTGCTCTCCAAGGACCGAGAAGCTGCCCTTGACCGTCGCAATGTCACGGACAATTTGGTGTTGTGCAAATCAAGTCTTTCAGTGGACAATATTCCCTGCTCTGCCGATTTCCCGCGCCCGGAGTCATTACTATCAGGTGAGCATATCTCATATTGCCCATGCTTATCCTACGTCGAAAGTCGCCTGAAACGTTTATTTTGTCGGTTATCTACGACACATTGACATTCTTGCGGTTGACTTTCAGCGACATTTACCCTCCCCAATTGACAAACTGAGAAGACATCAACCACGGTCTTCAACGTTATCCATAATACTATGCTTCTGGAACTTCTGGCAAGATTTTGCATTCTCTTTTTTGATTGCCGGGGCCCCGAGGCAGTTCTTCTATGGTCCAAGCCCCAGCCATAGTCCTTCAATTCCATATCTTCTTTGAAGAGCAAATGGAGACGCTTCCTACCTTTTTCCCGACCAGTTAGCAGCTCTCATCGTATTGTATCATTAGTCTTGGAGCTATAATACTCGCGAGTGCTCTGTCGTCGATAACGATGGAGCCAGGTCTGACAATGGAATTGACAGATTTTCAGCGGCATCTCCATCATCAAGTTACGTGTCTCGACCCCCGTAAACGTTTCCGGTTGCGCATATTGTGGTGCGTTAAGTCCAATGACGAATACTGTGGTTTCGTTATCGGCAAGCAGATAGCTGGTAGTTGCACTTTCCTGCGCTTGTAGTCACACAGGGTTAAGATGTTTGCGGAATCCCTGAGAAATTGTTGAGCACCATCTACGACACATCAGGTCGTCTTTTGTCAATTTATCCTCATTGTGTACTGCCAGAACAGGATTGCCCTCTTTCGAGAATCAAGAGTGGCAGTAAATCAACCCGATATGAGTCTACGTTTCCTTGCCTAGACAAGGCCGGTGGTTCGAATTGTTCCCATTGTCCGTTGATTGTCGTGAAAATTGGATTCTAGTACTTTCTGCCCTGGGTTCAGTCCCCAATCTCCAGACGTCTAATTTAATTTGAATACAGTACTGTCATCAATCAAGACGGTGATACTCGTCACCTTCCTAATGTGTATGGCCCACTCATTAACAAGTATTACTCAATACCCCCTAATTTAAATAATAAATAAGAGAAGAGAGAAGAGAAATCACTTCGAAATACACAAAAGAATATAAAACAAAGAGGTCTAATTTGATACACAAAAAAAATAACATATCCCATGTCCGAATAGCCCAGTTTCCCAGTTTCCCACGTTCCATTTATCATCAAACAAAAATAACGGCAAATACCATACACCAACGAAAACTCTTTAGACAACAACAGACGTCGCAATGCTAGCCAACGCGTCCAGGCGGCTCGCACCGTCACCTTCCGGTCCCTGTTTCTGCATGGGCGGATATTGTCGCATCGCAGGCGTATGTAAGGATTGCTGCACCGGTGCAAAGGTATACTGTCTCTGGTTGTCATATGACTGGCCATCGTGTTCATAATATGGCGCCTGTCGTTGCGGCGCAGGAGGTGCTGGAGCCTGATGATATCCCCGCGTCACCTGCGGAACTGCAAACGAATCCATACTATGCCGCTGAGCATGCCTTCTAAAATCTTGCTTCTGCCGTTCCGGAGGACCCGTAACTGACAAACCCGACAATGTGCTCGCCAACTGCGATGCATATACAGGCGACGTCGCCGTTGCCGCTGTATTGCCCTGGCCCACCACCATTGTCGGCTTCCCGTCCACGACTCCCGAATGTGACGACCGGCGTTTCCCGGTCGCCGCAGATGCCATTACTGTTGACGCACCATTCGCAGTTCCATTTGCCACGCTGCCTCGCTTGCCGTTCTGTGCCTGATGCGTCCGGAAATGTTGCATACAGTTGTCCTGTCTTGAGAATCGCGCGCCGCAGCCCTTTTCGGGACACAAGTAGTTCTTCTCGCCGGTGTGGATGCGCATGTGCCGCGCGAGGTGGCCGGATGTGGTAAAAGACTTGCCGCAGTGGCAGGTATACCTTCTGGTCCTGCGTTGTTCGCTTTGCGTGCCTGTTGCCGACGGGGGAGGGGATCGGGTTGGCGACGACGATTTGCCGTTGGATGTAGGACGGCGCGCAGCGGATATAGTTGGTTGCGGTGCGAGACTAGGAACGGGATTTGAATTTGGGGAGACGCTTCTAGCACGGAAATCAGGCGAGGTAGGGTGCTGCTTGTGCGGATCTGCCAGCGGCAAAACGCCGTACATCTCCGGGTGCTGTGCCGTCTCTGATGGATAGTAGAATCCACCCTGCCGCTGCTGCTGCTGGGAGGGCAGCTGCGGTGAATAGGGCGAGACTGTGCCAGAATTTGGAGCAGTCAACGCGACGGGAGGAGCAGGAGGAGGCGGTGATGCGTACTCGCCGCTGTAAGACGAAGAACCCGACGATGGACCGGTAGAGCTTAAGTTCTGAGACTGGGTTGGCGACTGCTGCGGCGGCGGATAGGCTCCATTAGTTTGCGAAAGATACTGCTGTGTGGCCGCAAGTTCATCGTATCGAGCTGGTCGGGAAGGATACATCCCGGACCGAGGCTGCTCGTGATAGAGTGGCCGAATCGAAGGCAGTTGCTGTGCTTGGTGAGGAGGCTGCGGTGAAGCATACTGAGTTGGCTGAGGAGGTGGAGGCGGAGGCGGAGCGTAATTACTGAAAGGCTGCCCTGCAAAGCCGGGCGGCGATAGAGGAGGAGTGGGTGCAGGTACGCGAGCCAGTTGCTGCTGATCGTCGCATAGTAGGGAGACCGCACGCCCCGAGGACGTGATGACGTGAGGAATCATGGCAAGCTGCAGAGCAGAAGGGAAGGAGAACGAAATAGAAGAAGAAAAGAGAAAAGAGTAAAATAGACGAGAGTCATATGGGGAGGCGGAGGAGGGCCCATGTATAAGCAAGCAAAGTTGGCAGGAAGGACGATCCGCGGCGGCCGACGCGGTAGTCACTCAGCTCAGGGCACGCGCGCGCGCAGCAGGGCCCAAGAGTACCCCATCCGGACTCCAGAACAGGGACTCCGGCCTGACCGGCCTTAGCGTTGCCGTATTCGGTACCAGTCTTAGCGCGCCCATGTCCTCGCGCGGGTCACCACCTTTGCACGTGCACGTTCCCTTGTGTCTTCTGCTTCAACGCGCCATCGCGGAAACGGCCATCCCACTCGAGGGTACCCTCGCGCCGTGCCCGTCTCGTACCCGGACCACTCTGTTCCGACCCGAGGTTTTGCACCCTTTCGCCTGCCTATTTCCGTGATTTGTACCGCGTTGTACCGCGTCTAGGGTACGGTTTGAGCGGCCGTGCAGGTTCGCCACAGCGTACTCCACGTCGCCTGCAGGCACGGCCACAAAACCGCCACCTTTGCGTCAACCCCACCGCGTATCTTTTTGCAGACATGCCCAGCGCGCCTCACCGCTATGTTCCGCGTGTCCCTTTTTCTTCCGTTGTGGGCGGCCCACCGCCCACGCCATCGTCGTGCTGCATGTTCCATCCCCTGTATCCCGCATGAGGAGGATGGCAATTTCAAGAAACTTACTGCTTACTGCCGTTCAATCTGACGTGTTCAAGAATAAGCTAAATTATTATTGTTCTCGTGCGGCCAACAAAATCTATTTCTCATTGTTTTCTTTCTTTCAGTGGAACTGCGTCTTCCACGCAGATCGTCAGAATTACTTCGTGATGGGCAGCCGGCACTCATGCGAGGTCCCAAAGGCCCAATTTTCTGCTTGGAGGATAGTCTGGCCCGCATCAAAAAAATTGAGTATATAGAGTCCTGAAGTGGGATAGGAATTGCTCAGTCCTATTATCACCCGTTAAGGTTTTTTCAGGGTACGATTAAACCTTAAGCAAGGTTTCGTCGCCTTTCGGCATACAACACCTTGCAGATCCGGATGGGGCCGGCGCTTGAGGTCAGCTGTCCCAACGTTTCATGGACCCTGCCCCGCTCGCCCGTCGAAGGATAATAGCCTACCAACGCAGGAGACCACTTTTTATGTAGAAAGTGTTCTCTTCTTTTTCAGACGTAGCCCTATGCTGATCGCCAAGTTATATACATAACTGTTTAGCCAAACTTTTCATATTATTCTTCGCTTGTACGGACAGTTGGCTTTTACTTTTTGACTCAGAATCTCATGTTGACGTGGTCGGTCATCACCGGATGGCGGCGGAACGGGTGCGCTCGGTTCCTAGTACCTAAGCCCGACAGGGTCCTTGGCGTTTGAATTAAATTTTCCTCGCTTCTTCCACGGCGCCGAACAACAGAAGCCACGAAACACAAGACTAAACTGCAATTAAAGAGCGCACCTAGGGTCCTAAGTGTCTCAAGTAGTTCACAAGTAGTTTACAAGTAGTTTACAAGTACCGTAGTTGCCTGCTATAGAAAATAGAAAGATTAGTCGTCTCCCTTCGGTCCCATATCTTCTTGCCGTTACTCCTTCTCCCACCGGGCAAGATGGTACTGCTACTTCTTCATGCATATGAGTACACACGAGGCAGAAACTATTAAACACAGGTAGACAGACAAGCAAATACGAATTACCACGACTCCTGCGTAGCCCAGTCAACAGAGGCTCTTCAAGTCCGTAACTGGCCCATCAAACAATAAGCTGGCGATCAGTTTGTCGCTAGCCTCATACAATCTAAATCAGATTAACCAAGAACCTTAGATGTCATGTCGTGCAGTTTGCGATATTTTTTTTGGGAGGATCACCATCCAATCCAATCGACCCGACACGGTTAGTGCTTGTATGCCCTAAACCTGATTCCGAAAAGTAATTTATCCGAGCAATGATCGCCCCGGCCTTGAGCGGTGGCGGCGATGGTGGCTGTCATCATTAGCGGTCATTGTTAGCGACAAGTCAGAAGTTCAAACCGCCCCTTCGGGCGAGCGCTTTATGAACTTCGTTCTTCCGCTGTGAAGTTATGTGGGAAACGCGTGCTGTAATTTGGCAGGAAAGAGGCAGAGCTTGGTTCTCTCGGCAAACGCAAGATTCGTGTTGGTTGAACCTGTGGCCTGTCGCAACCCACTTCATCTGTCCGGCTAAAATACTAAATGCTGCCACGGACAGTTCCGTACGGTGCAGTCTGCACGTGAGAACGCATTTTTTTTCGTTTCTTTTTACTTTCCCCGCATTACAAGCATTGTCAGTATAATGTCCAATAAAATAAAAACAATGAAGTAGCGCTCAACAGTGGGAATCTAACCGTAAATATCATATCCTAGATGTATATTTTTACTGGTTGAACCTTTGCCTCGCATGATTGTGTCTGCGTATGCACTGGGTATCGGTGATGGCCGACTTGAGCTTTTGCAACGTAAACTTGACTAGACGGGCCGAAAATGATACGGGGTAACTTTATCTAATAAAATTTAGCAAGGTCGGTGAATAATATGATAATTACTTCGCGCGATCAGGATGTGTAATGTTTTGCTCTACGTACATAGTACGGACACCGAGTTCGCTGAAATGTCAAACATAAGCAACTTGTCGAGAAGTACACCATGCATGAAATTAACATTATATGTGCGAATTCAAGGAAGCCACAGTAGTACTTGAATTCACTGCCGGGAGATCATCGTGTCATCAGTTACGATAATCAAATGATTCATCACAAATGGCAAGACTAGCTTGTAGACGGCAGTTGGGATGCCTTGAGAGCGGTGCAGATCATACTAGCTTTAAAGGGAACTGGACAGATTAATTTGTGGGAGGGGGGGAGATATATCCAATTATTCCTTCTGTTCCTTTTACTTTTATAGGTGATGTTCTTTTCTATTTCCACTTTCTTGGATAAAATTTATTGTTCTTTGTCTTTTGATGCTATTTTTATATTATAATTTCAATATACCAGCAGAGGCGATACAAAGCCTCGTCCGGCGAATATGGAACGATCAGGTTCGCCAGTTTATTGTTGACTTTTCTCCGCGATTTGGTATGGCGAGTGAGAGCGACGTATGCGATCCGCATGCATGGTCTTCTCACAGCGATAGCGATAGCGATATTCCCCTATGCTACGCAATGCTGTTCCTTTAGAAACATCTTTTCGGTGAGCTGAGACCGCGCAATGCCGAATACTCGGTGCTATGTTAACAAGCACGAGGCCACTTTCTTCTCGCGATGGAGCCACATGACCGCCCCGAAAGACGCTAGTGAGACCAGTACGCAATATTCCGTTGAGGAGGGGCTCATATTAAATGCCAAGCGAGTTCGTAACTAACTATTGTAGATCAGTTGTCCTACTAGGCGAGGAAGGGTCTGAGGGGTAGTGCGCTAACGAATCTGCCACGGCAAGGGCCGCAGACTCGATGCATTTGCAGTGTTGTGAGCCCTTACCGCTAAACCTATTCGGAACAGCCAGGATTACTCACCCGAGCGCGGAACATTTTCCCCTCAGTTGAACGCGTAACAGACCCCTGCCCAGTCCCTGGAAATCGTGCTCGGCATGCACCAAACGATTGGCTCGCAAGTCTTGATCCCATCACTCCTCTTAGAGTCACGTGGGTCCCACCATTACGCAAAAGGTTTGTTGCTGCGTTTTGCGGTTTGTGTTGCGCCAAAAAGACGAAAGGCGGAGCAGCA
>PPJX02000101.1:0-58884 GCA_003705915.2 Lipomyces lipofer | reverse complement strand
TTTCCCCCCCCCCCCCATCCGTCGCTACACGTAAGCCATCTGGGCTCCAGGTTCATCGGGTTCATCGGTATTTTGGAATAATCCTCTGTATTCTGGCCACCATGTCGAACGACAAGTACAAATACAAGCCGGAAATCCAGCAAATGATGTTCGTCTCCGGCGAAACGAACGACCCCCCCGCCGAGACCACCGCGCTCATCGAAGACATCGTCCGCTCCCAGGTCATCGAGATGGTATGCCCCTCGTCTCCTTGAGATTTTTCGGTTTTAAAAGTTCTAAAAATGCTAACGTGTGGGGCAACCAAAACAATAGCTGCTCCAAGCCACCGCACAAGCCGCCAGACGCGGATCCCGCTCCATCTCAATCGAAGACCTCATCTTTCTCATCCGCCACGACCGTGCGAAGGTAAACCGTCTGCGCACCTATCTCTCCTGGAAAGACGTCCGCAAGAATGCCAAAGACCAGGAAGGCGGCGCGGTCGAGGGCGCGGACCTGCTCGAAGACGTCGCCGGCGCCGCAGGCGCCACCGCCGCGGTGGCGCCCACAGCACCCGATCCCATCGGCCCGAAGATGAAGTATCGCAAGTCAAAAGTCAAGCTGCCGTGGGACCTCACGCTGATGTTCCCCGAGCCGGTACCGGACGCCCCGGACGACGACGACGGCGCCGCCGGCCCTGACGAGGACGAGTTGGAAGCCAATCTCGCGACGCTGCAGCGCCTGAAGAGCGCGGACGAGCGCACGCGGGCGATGACGAAGGAGGAATACGTGCACTGGAGCGAGTGTCGCCAGGCGAGTTTCACGTTTCGGAAGGGCAAGCGGTTTCGCGAGTGGGCCGGCATCTCGGCTTTGACAGACTCGAAGCCGAACGACGACATCATCGACATTTTGGGCTTCTTGACATTTGAGATCGTCGCAGTGCTCACAGAGGAGGCCATTAAGGTCAAGGAGGCCGAGGACGAGCTCGAGCTGCGGAGGAGTAAGCGGACCAAGACGAGGAAGACCGAGCGGTTCTTGTTTGATCCGCCGGACGACGACCAGAGGCCAATATTGGCGAAGCATGTCGCTGAGGCGTTTAGGAATATGCAGAGGTCGCGGCCCAAACAGTCGGCCTTGAGAAATTTCTCCGGCGGCATGGTGAGAACGAGGACGGTGGTCATATAGTCGGGCAGACCGTGTCAATCAATGTTGGTTGGGTCGGTTTGGAACTGCATGTTGTTGGTGAAATTGGCGTTTACTTATCCCCGTTCGGTTTTTCATAATATACAGTTATATAAATACATCCGTAGATATTTAGTCACGTTGCTTTTGTAGTCCCAAATCCCTTGAACCCCATCATCTCCATCATCGCCGTACGCTCCCCGTCCGCCTCCTCGGTGCCGCCCACACTCCCCACTCGCTCCCTCGCTCTTTTCTCCCTTTTCCGCTGCATTCTCTTCTCCCTCCTCGCCCTCCTCTCCTCCTCCTCGATCTTTTTCCTTTCCGCAATCCGCTTCTGTAAGTCATACACGTTACCCTCTCCCGCAGCCGCCTCCCTCTTTTGCCTCAACCACCGCAACCGCGCCCTCACGTCCTCCACCGTCGCCCGCTCCTGCGTCTCTGTCTGGCCCGTCGCGCGCAGGTGCTGCTTGCTATTCAAATGATCCACCCACTGCAAACTATCCTTGAACGTCAAATCGCACGCCTCGCAGTAATACCCTGCGCCCCGGCCCTTTTTCCCCACGGCGGACGCGCCCGCAGGCACGAGCGTGATCTTGTTGAGATCCGAGTCGAGGTTGAGCCGCGACCTCCGGTGCTCGATTTCGGCAGCGTCGGGAGGCGTCGGCGCACGAGTGAATCTCGACTCCCGGGCGGCCCTTTCCGAGGCGGCGCGGTCGCGGGCCGCTGCCAGGAGCGCCTCGGTGTCCCAGGTCTTGCGGCCGGTTTCGGGTGGGGGGGCATCGCCGTAGAGTGGCTTATTGGGTTTGGACATAATTATTGTTTTGGGAGAGGAAAAAGGGGGGGTGATTCTGTTTTGGAGAGACGAGATGGATGACGAGATTGGGAGGATGGAGTGTACTGTGTGAGTCTGGGTGGAGCCGCACGATCACGATTCGTCTCAGTGCAGCCGTCGACCTCCTCGGCGGCCCAACTTCTCTTCCATCATCGCCAATTTCCCATCACTACACGCCGCTCACCATGACAGACCCAATTCCTGGCCCCACCACCGCCACTCTCCTAGACACCTTCTCCAACCCTTCCCTCACCCCCGCATCATATCTCAATTCCGCCCTCCCCTCCTACCGCCCTCCGGCCACGACCCTGCCCCAACTCCACACCGAATCCGTCGCGCTCCTCTCCTCGCTCGACCACGCCACCCAAGAACTCATCGCCAAGCTCGAGAAAGTGGTGTCCGAAATGCTCGCGTCGTCAAACAGGCTGGGCTACGAGGTCGAGCTGCTCGCCGGCGACGTCGAGGCCCTGGACGAGACAGTCACGCACGAGCTGCAGCCGCGGGTGCGGGCCGAGGTCGCGACAAAGAGCCCAGCGATGGAGCGGCTCGAGATGCTGGAGCTGGTGCGGCGGCGGCTCGTCGACGTGCTCGATGTGTTTGCAGAGGCGAAGCAGCTGGACCTGGATATTCGCACGTCGTCGCAGGGCGGCGGCGGAGCGGTCTCGGAGACCGAGGAGCGGATACGGCAGATGCTCGCGCAGGGCAAGTTTCAGCTTGCGAACGACGAGGTCGAGAGGCTGCAGTGCCTGGTTGAGGTGTGGAAGGGCACGCACGAGCACGCCCAAAAGCTCGACTTCGTGGCCAAACTGAGAAGGCTGGTACAGGAAACCGTTACGCGGAGCGAAGCCACGGCGGCGGTCGAGCCTTCTGAAGGGTGGTCGACGACGGCGGGCAAAGGTCCCGCGTCGCAGACCAATGCGCTCCAGGAGAGGGCCAGCGGGCAGGAGTCTCCGCATGTGCGGTCGTCCGCGGAGTTTTTCAAGCATGAGGCGAGGGAGGGCTATTTGGGGCTGATTGAGTCGTTGAAGAAGATACGGCAGTCGTGAGCAGTGAAACGTGGGATTCAAACAAAATGGAGTTGCTTTGTTTTGTAATATAGATGCATTTTGGCTGGCAATGAGCTGGGGGAGGTTATTATTTAAATTTAGAGCTCTGAGAATAGCTGTACAATATAGAATCGTGATCCAAGAGTATCGAGATCAACCGAAAAGACTGAAATAGGAGATTCGGTTTGCCAGCAGGCATCCCTACCTGCCTTCCAGACATCTTCCAAGCAACTCAGCAACTCGTGTCGCCGATCGCAAGCGCAGTAAAGTCGACCATTACTGGAAGCCCTCCGGCGGCCGCTTGTTCAGACTTGATCTCCCCGCAAATGGCCCTCAACGACTCATGCCATCCGCTTAATTCTGCTCTTCGCATACCTCCTGGGGCTTGAACATTCGCGCATCTGCGCACATGTCGGTTTGTTGATCATAGGACTTTCCTCAAAAGTCCTCGAAGATGCAACAGCGAGGCGGTGGTGGAGATGTTCGTGGCCCCTTGTTGAAGACTTCGTTGCGGCGGCCCATACCTACAGGATCCTAGAAGGCAACCAGGTGGTCTGGGCAAGCTGCACGAAACAGTATATCCGACAGATTTGGTTAAACGCGCCGGAGCTGCTTCCAGTCCTCGTGGACTGAAGGAAAGGATGGCGACGACGAAAATTGGAACTTTAGACTGATGGCGTGGACGGTGCATTACGCCGTGAAGCAAACAGAAATCGTGGCTCCACGCGACGGGATATTACAGAAGTCTGTCCTCAATTGCAGATGCGACGACATTATGCTATGGACAAATATGGCGCGATTAATAATAAAAAATCGATTGCAAGCACAATTAACTTGCTCCGACCCGACGCCCAAACGCCCATAAGACGACACCAACACATTCGAAAGGTACACTATGCCCATATTGCCAATATCTGGCCTATGGAGTGCACTTTGCGCTAGAAGTTTTCTATGGCGAATGTCCAGGTGCAATAATTACACCTGTTTCTTGCGTTGTATTTCGCTGCTTGAGAGAAACTACAGACGCCAAAGGTCCGCATCCGCATGTGCACTACCCATCTTGATCACGGTACTTCATGTTCCCGCGTCCCTTGTACTTCACAACAGGACTGGGACTGCGCGCCTCATCGCGGCGCCGAGGCGGCGGTGTGTAGTAGTCACCGTCATCCCGATCACGACGCCACGACCCCGCCCGCGCCCACGACTGCCTCGCTCCTCTTGGTGGACTGCGTACTCTCCTTGACGGACTGATGCCTCTCGGTCCTCGCGGCGGGCTCCGTGACCGCCTCAGATCCGGTGACCGTCTCCGATAGTCGTGGTAGATGCTCTTCATTTGCGACGAAGACGGCTCCAGGCTCTTAGGCTTCACTCCGTTTCTGCCTTCATTCTCGCTCCCATTCCTGGCTCTCTCAGTTCCCTTACTACGCCTGATATCCTTCTTCTCCCTCTGCGATTCAGCGTCCTTGTCGCTCTCCTCGCTACCACTGTCACGCTCATGTTCGGTTCCAGTCGCAGATCGCGTGGTAGACTTCTTGCTCTCATTCGTCTGATGGACAGTGGCGGCACTCTGCTCACGCTTCTTCTCAGCCTTGGCCCTCTTTTGGAACACCAGCTCGCCGCAGTTGATAATCCGCGGTTCATGTCCGGGCAGCGGACGGTCGTCGTTGTCAGGGTCCGTAACCACGCCGGCGAATTTGTCGAGGACGTCTAATCCCGCGACGACGCGGCCGAAGACGACGTTTTTCCCGTCAAGATGGGGGGTGGGGATGAGCTGCTGCTATTAGAACAGAAGGAGAAACGGAGCATTAGATAGAGGGCTCACGGTAATAAAGAATTGGCTGCTGTTGGTGTCGGGGCCACTGTTGGCCATGCAGACGAGACCGCGGGCATCGAGGGGATGCCAGGTAAGGTCTTCATCGGGGAAGGTGGGTCCGTAGATGGAGCGGCCGCCTGGGAGAGTAGACTCAGTTAGAATAGGCTCCTGGTAGTAAAAGTCAAGAAATTGAGACATAGACATACCAGTGCCATCTTCATTTGTGATGTCACCACCGTGGATCATGAACTCTGGGTCCGCAATGACGCGGTGGAATATGCTATCCTTGTAACAGAGTCCGTCGCCGTGTTCCCCCGTGCACAGACAGCGGAAGCTTCACAGGTGTTAGCATATTACTATTCCCAGGAAAGACAATCATGTGCCAAGTAAAAGGAAGCATACTTCTCGCAAGTCTTAGGTACCTTGTCCGCGCCGAAAAGCTCGATGACCAGACGGCCGTTCACAGCGGGCGACTTGAGGTCAATGAAGACACGCGGAAACGGCATTTTTTAGCGCTCTAGAACAGCTATTCAAAGAACGTAATTAACTGTTCTACTAGGCGACCATCTGGAGCGACGATGTGCGATGGTGAGATCGAAAATATTTCGCGTCTCGAGCTCGCGATGACGCGACAGCTATAGGGTAGGGTAGGGCACAACCCTACGCAAGCCCTGAAGTCTCTCTCCGTCAGATCGTGTGCAGCACTCGGTCAACTCGGTTTTACGGAGTACACGGTCAAGGGACTAATTCGCCTAAAGGAAACGATATGCTTAACGAATGGTGCCCTTTATTCATTCAGCTTGCTTAGGAAACCTGGCCGATAATATTTGAACCGGTTTCTGTCTTGGTTGCAGCTGCGCGGTTCATAGGTTCGGGTGCGGCTCTCAGGAACAGAAAATTTTGAGGGCTTGCCGGAAGCGGGAGAAGCGATTACAAGCTGATTGTCCAGCCAGACTCTGAAGTCCAAGCCTGCTCTTCCTTGATCTTCCTTCTATTTCACCGCTCCTCGACCATCACGACTGCACAGTACACATCCCACGCCTACGCCCTTCCTCCCCATTCCCCTCTGCCGCTGCCTTCTCGCGCCTTCTACGACCTCTCCCGCTCTGCTACTCCCGCGCCCGAGGCTCGTATGGACAAGGAGCTCCTGTTTCGCTTTCCCTGCCTAGCAAAGTGAGTACTCTCCAGTACATTTTGAGGTTCCTCCGCGCGTTACTCATATGCTATCGTGCCTCCTCCAGACCCAGATAATATTCGCTTCTCGACGATAACACCGCTGCTCAACTTTCTCGCACCCGACGCTCATCCGTCGCCGTCTGCGTCTTTTGTTTCCGATCTCTACTAACGCACAATGCCTTCTCCCACCATTGCCCGTTTCAGCGGCGAAATGTCTCCTATCGACGACAATCACAGCTCCTATTCCGTCAATCACGAGGCCTCCGTCACACTCAACTCCACCAATGCTTTTGAAGGTAAGTGCTGGTCATCTCTTGTCTGCCCGGTTGTGCGCACGTGCTCATCATAGCAGGTCCCGAGAAGCTCCTCGAGGTCTGGTTTGCCCCTGACAGATACCATCTTCCTTTGTCTATGGACCCCGATGGCCTCAAGTGCGTGTCCCGTGATCTATGGGAAGACATGCTCGACCGCGTCCACTGCAAGGTATTGTCCGTGATCGGAACCGCAGAGATGGACGCATACCTCCTGTCCGAGTCGTCCATGTTTGTGTTTCCACACAAGTTGATCCTTAAGACGTGTGGCACGACTACCTTGTTGGCTGGTCTGCCTCGTTTGCTGCAGATTGCACAGACTGCTGCAGGATATCCCGTTGGGTTGGAGCCGTGGCGCGTGTTCTACTCCCGCAAGAACTTCATGTTCCCCGACCGGCAGCTTCACCCGCACAGGTCTTGGAAGGATGAGGTCAAGTACCTCGATGAGCACTTCTCCAACGGCTCAGCGTACATGGTCGGACGCATGAACTCGGACCATCACTGGTATCTCTATTCAGCAAAGCGTGACGGCACGGGTCCAAAGACCGCGACAATGACAACTCCCATCGTGGACGGCCGCTTCGAGGACGAGACGCTCGAGATCCTCATGACCGGCCTCGACGAAGCCAAGGCTTCGCAATTCTACAACGACCGCATCGTCCCCGAGACTGCGTCCGACGCCTCCTCGGCTGAATCTTCTTCTGACAATGATTTCGACCCGGGCCACGCCAGCGGCACCGAAGTCGCGGCCAAGTGCGGTCTCACGAAACTTTACCCCTCCTCGCGCATCGACTCTTTTTCGTTCTCACCTTGTGGATACTCCGCTAACGGTGTCACCGACGCGGCACACAACTACTTCACCGTGCACGTCACGCCGGAGCCGCACTGCTCGTACGCGTCGTTCGAGACAAACGTGTCGGCGTCCAAGGCGGGAATGACGTCCGCACTCGATGTCGTGTGCTATGTGGTCGGCATTTTTGCGCCCGCGAGGTTTAGCGTTACGATGTTTGAGACCCGGGGAGCCAGTCAGAGTTTTGTGGATGCATGCATTGATGGATTGCCGCCGGCGGAGATCCCTGGGTACACTCGACTGGATAGGATCGTGTATGAGTTGGATGAGTATGATTTGGTGTTTTTGGCGTTTGAGAAGGATGAGTTGTCCGCGTGAGGCTGTAGGATCCAGACAGAGTGACGTATTTGCATTATATGCTGTTTTGATTATTGTTGGTATGGGGAGTTTGCGTGTGTATATGACATGGGATGCATTTCCTGATAGCAACAAAGATTAATTAAGATCTGTGGAAGCAGGGAAGAAAGCAGGAATAGTATGGATAATAGTTGTTTCATCTGAGTCTAAGTTACTAACTTTTTGTTTGAACACTACTTGATTGTCTCTATGCTACTAACATTTGTTTGAATACTACTTGATTGTCGTGCCTTGTTGAGGGATAAGCGGTGCACAGTTAATACCTAACATTCATTAGCTCCCCTATTCTCCACTGGATTTCACTATTGCACAATAAAACAAAACGCGTAATCAACGTAGTAGTCCGCATGTTACATTTATCATATGATACAATATCAAAACTGAACACCGAAATATGTACAAGAACAAGTATTCTTGTCTTCCGTATTCATCTACTCCTTCCCGTTGTCACTGTTCTTCCCATTCGCCTCCACCTCCTCAACCACCTTCCTCAAACCGTCTGGCACCATAGATATAGGCACAACTGCGATAATACTCTTCGCGCCCGCCACTTGCCGGTTCACGCTCTCACCGGCCAGCGCACCGAACGCCAGGCCACCCAGATGCGCGGCGAAATCAACCGAAGCAACCGAAGACGCTGCGCTAGCTGCAGCTGCAGTCGTGATGCCTCCGAAGAAAAATCCCACTGTGCAGTACGTCGCAACAACGACCCCCCCGGCTACTAACATCAGCGACGCCATCGACACGAGCGGTCTGTGAAAGTCAATCATGAACGTGGTTGTCGGCTCTTGTGGATTATGCGCCGAGTTGAGCACCACGAGCATGGCCTGCTTCTGGTGTGGGTTCTTGCCAGCTGGATGGGCGCCGGGGAAGAAGGGTGGTGGGATGGCGGGATGCATCGGGTTACTGCTACGGTCGGCTGTGGTCCCCGGGAAGCTGGGTCCGGTGGGTGCGCTGGTGGCGGAGTCGGATGATTGGGATGGTGATGGTGATTGGGCAGTATGCCCTTTTGCTGAGAGCATGTTATGCATGGCTTTGGTTACCTTTTCGCTGATTTTACTATCCTCCGAGATTTCGTGCACCCTGACCATCCTCGTCAGCGTACAATCTTTCCAATACTTTCTTACCAAGAGTGACTAGTGAACTGTCACTTACATATTATTCTTCGCAGCCTCTTTTTCCGGGTTCAACGCCCGCTGAAGGATGTCATCCGAATAAAAATACAATCCCAAAAACCCCAGCATTGCGGTCCATCCGCCTGCCGCACCCAACGTTGGCACCGCAACTCTCCCAAGCACAGCAGGTAGCAGCATCGACGCGACCGCGCCGCTCAGAGTACCCCCGGCAAACAACAGCACCACGTTCCACGCGTTGGTGTGTCGCTCCACGTTTGCGGCCAGGAGAGCTAGAAGGATTGTGCAGTACGCCAGATGCTTGATATTTCTGTGCGAGATGCCGGACGTTAAGAGGGAAAGATACGGCGCCTCGTCGCCGCGCCAGCCTGCCCGGGCAGCGTACACGTCTGAGCGAACGTAGCCGTAGCGTATTAGAAACTCGCGGAGCGGTTTTGGTCCGAAGCGCTTGAAGAGGAAAAATGTCGTGCAGAGAGCAACGAGGGTCAGGGCCGGATAGTATGGTTTGAGAATTGGCGGGCCGATGATAGCTCCCTGCTCAGCTTCCCCGGCATTGGTAGAGGATTGGGCGGGGGCCAGCTTGGCGTTGCTGAGGGCATTCTTGATGGTAATATAGAAGGACGTCGCGTCCGGCGTGGCTAAGTTTCCCAATAGGTATTCAAACGGGATGAAGGAATTGATAGATGCGACGTAGTCTTGAGATGGGAGTAGAATCACTGCCGCGACGTAGACGCCCGCGAAAAGAAGGACCGAGACAGCCAGTGGAGGAAACACCCAGAGGACGCGGGCCGGGAACGGTTTCCGAGCCGTATTGGCGGCCGCGATGGAGATCAAGTCACCGCCGTGGGCCTGTGAGCGCCAGAAGAGAGGCTCATCGTCGGGAGAAGGACCGTAGTAGGAGATACGACGGAGTGTAGTAGTGAAATATGGATTGAGTTGCCGACTCGGGATGGTCGGGCGGGTGTACAAGCATTTTCGAGAAAAGGTGCTGGCTTGTGACCGAAGTTCGAGCCTTGTCAACAAGAATGGTCTAAATGACGAGACCTGTGGAATTGCTATTCGCTGCGAGACGGTAGAAGTTGCATTGATTCCACCAAGGAGATGCAAGCCGGAGTTTATCGCTCGTCCTCGGATCGCGGACCTACCACAAAGCAGTCCAAGGCTGAGTGACATAGGTATGTATGAGTACATTGCGTAGCTTGTAATTCATATGTGCCAGATAGTACGGTGCCCGTTCGTGGATCACGATGATTGCGAACTGCCGAATCAAATTGATGTAGGTCGATCAAATATACCCTCGATTGAAACAATGCGATACCTATTTCGTGAACAATTATCAGAATTGATGGTCTAACCCAATTGTTACATCACAGCAAATATACCGACTGTGGTTTTGGTTGAATCCCAGTATCGACGTTAGTGATCGATTTGATAAAAGACAGTCGAGCTTTGAGTCGTTGGAATTCGATGTTGGGAACGTCGCGAAGCGTCTGGTTTAGCGAGAAGTAACCTCCGATATTATCTTACTCAAGTTACAGCCAACGGCACGCGATGCCCGATACCAATTCAATTTCACAGTCCATTCACATATTTTCCAACTGTCAACATATATTTACTTGTACATATTAAGTGTATTCGTCCTCGGGGATCACCATCCTTCTCTTACGCGGATCAGGACTATTCTAACAACCCATCAGCACCACCACTATGAGCTCCCGCGCCGTCCGCCGAGCGCTTCGAAAACAGGAAGCGCAGTTATTAGCAGCATCAACCACTACTCCGCCGTCATCTCTAGTTGAGAAGATTCCGTCCCCGTTATCTGGTTTGAGCGGGGACACTACGGAACTGAATGACGACGACAAAGATGCGGTGGAGCAGAAGGATGAAGACGAAGTGGAGGAGGAGCAGGAGGAGAAAGAGAAGGACGACGAGTCACAGACTTTTGCTCGGCCAAAGCAGAGTTTGTTCGCGTTGTTAGGTGGAGATGATGAGGATGCTGGTTTAGATGAGGAAGCTCACAGACTAGATCATACGACGGAGGGTCAGATAGAAGAGGAGGAGGAGGGCGACGACGACGACTTAAAACCATCATGGCGGTCACCGGCACCCTCGTCAAAGAAGAAGAAATCAAAAAAGAAATCAAAAAAGAAAGCGGAGAGCAAGGTGCCAGCAAAGAAGTCAGCGGCGACGAATGTGAACGGCCTCGACGAGATTGACGCAGCACTGGCGGAATTGAATCTCAAAGCTGCTGTTTCTGGGAAGAACGGCGGCACTGCTGCCGCTACTTTGGAGCAGCAGGCGGCGCAGGACGCGAATGCGGCGTTGGTGGCACAGGCGAATGCGCGACTGCTGTCCGTGAATACGCGCAATCTGGATGCCGAACGAGAAATGAGGAAATTGTTCGGACGGAGAGTGTTTCAGGACGAGGCGAGAGAGGTCAGACGAGGAGGACAGAGGGGTGGACTGGCGAGGCCTGTTGCCAGTCGGCGGTTTGTGCTCGCCCAACCGGCAGATGACTGGCCGCCGCTGATTGGGGCGTCAGGAATGACTATGGAGATTGTGGGGACTGAGGGTGGTGTGTTGCATTATTGTTAATGAGTTGAGTCGCGGCTGACACATATTTAGACGTAACATTCTTCAAGTTCACCCATACGAGGGCGTATATGGACGTGCAGAGACAGTTCTATATGTGCCTCCATCTCGGCGATGCAGAGCTGTTAATGGAGCTGTTGCAACATAATTGTGAGTTGAATCTCTTGCATTTTGATTTTGTATAGGCTTACAGTAGTAGTATACCACGTGTCCACGTTGCTCCAGGTTTCTGAGATTCTCACTCACCATGGCGAGCACACCAAGGCCGCAAAGACAATCGAGCGCGCCCTCTTCACCTACAACAAGTCCTTCCATCCTCTCTTCAATATCTCCACTGGCCGCATCCGTCTCCCCTTCAAATACTATGAAAACCGGGGGTTCTACCTCTCCATCTACCGCCATGTCTGCAATCTCGAGCGTAAGGGCACCTGGACCACGGCCTTCGAGTTCCTTAAACTTCTGCTCGCCGTCTCTGCTGAAGAAGACCCCTACTGCGTACTCCTCATGATCCACACCTACGCTCTCAATTCTGGCAACGAGCAGTTTTTAATTGATCTTTCCGCCTCGCCCATCTTTGGTCCCCGCGTCGCGGAACTGCCCAACATCGCTTTCTCGCTCGCACTTGCACATCTCCAAGTCCGTGCGCCTGTACTCGCAAAACAGGTGCTCGAAAGGGCAGCGTCGACGTTCCCCTGGACGCTCTCTGCACTCTGCTATGCCCTCAGTCTGGACGTGCCCCCGCATCTTATGAAATTCAACGAGCCGCCGTCGTCGTACCAACAGATTCTCACTCAACTGTACGTAACGCGGTCGGCCACCCTGTGGTCAGGCCAGGACGCCAAAGATCTGTTGAACGAGGTCGTCGCCGGATTGAAGCTCTGCCTTCCCGTGCCGCCGGCGAAGGTGTTGGATCCGAAAAGGGGGGTAGGGAGGGATTTGGCGAGACATGTGTTGTTGGCAGATATTAAGCCAGTGCTTGCGCTGTTGCCGAAGGAATGTGTGGACGGGGAGGAGGTTTGGACCGATGATATGTTGCCGCCGAGTGATAACGTGTCGCCGTATCCGACGAATCCGCTGGCGCAGACGAGGGAAGGTGGCGATGGGCCGTATGCTAGGACAGGGCAGGGTGGCGGAGAAGGTGTGGATGAACGGGGGATGTTAGAAGGGTTGTGGAATAGTGTTTTGCAATGGAGGAGAGGGAGAAGGGTAGAGGGTGAGGATGACGAGGAGGAGGAGGAGCTGAATTCTGAGGACGAGGCGATTGCGTGGGCGCTGGCTGAGGAGGCGACCGCTGCCGCAGGGCGTGCTGGGTCGGCGGAGACTGCTGGGCTAGGAGACGCAGCGGTGAATGAAGATGCGGCGCAGGAGAGGCGGAATGAAGGACGTTCGTATTTGTCGTCCCTGTTTAGCCGGTTGACGGGGGGATTGGGGTTCGGAGCTGCTGGTGGCGCGGTGAGAGATGATTATCTTGAAGGGGAGGAGGTGTCTCCTGATGCAGAGCGAGGGCATGAGGGAGAGGATGAAGTCGATGATTATTATGAGGAGTTGGATGAGGATACGGATACTGCAGATGAAGGGCCGTGAATATATAGTATGGAATGCTTCATAGTTTAGTAGTTGCATAATGACATATAATGTGATGTACGTGAACCAAAGATTTGCCGATTTGCTAGTATATTGAATAAAGTGAAAAAAAAACCATGAACCACCACCCGCAACCCTTCCAATGTGTACACAACCATGAATAAAGTATAATGATGATTAAAAAACCCAAACAAAAGAAGACCGTTACTAAGCTCAATATTTAATTTCGTTCGTCTTCTTTGCTTGTCAAAGCCCTAACACATAAACACCTATCGCTACACGCACAATTCGTTCGTATTACGTCTATACTAAACCCACCTCACCGCACACCTAGGCCTCGTATGCAAAGTTGCCGGAGATCCACTGGTTGACCATGTCGAGGGCGGCCTCGGGCTGGTCATAAGGAGTCATGTGACCGGCCTCAAAGACCCTGAGAAATGTGAAATTGCCCGAGTTCTGGACGGTGCCGACCTTCTTGCCGTCCAAAGTCCAGTCCTTGGTGGGCGCGGCGCCGAACTCCTTCGCGCCGTCCCACTCGAGGGCATTGGTCCAGGCCTGGTTGCCGAGCCAATTGCAAATAAAGTCCTTGTCACCCGCATAGATGAGAACGGGGACACCGGCCTCGAGGATATGCGGAACCGCGTAGTGGTAGGGCTTCATCCAATCACCGTTGAAGAGGAAGTTGCGGTTGATGTCAAAGTTGCAAGACTCGAAGAGGTCGACTTCAGCACCGACCGCCTTCTTGACGGACTCGTCGTTCAGGAACTTGGAGATCCAGCCCATGGCGGGGTAGCAGAGGTTCTCGGTATCCTCGCACGTGGTACGGATGTCGTAGACGTTCTTGCCAGAGCGCTGGTACGGGCCCATCATAGCGTTGTTGCAGTAGATTGAGGCGGGGACGCAGGACCAGACAGACTCGGTGTTGTAGCAGTTCTGAATCATGGAAGCGCAGCGTGGGTACGCGGACTCCATGTTCGCGCACTCCTCTTCGGTCAGGACAGACTCCGCGCCACCCTCGCCACAGGCCATGGGCTCGTAGTACTTGTACTGAGTAAGACCATCGGTGAGGCCGTTGCCGATGAGGACGGACGTCAGGTTAAAATTGCGGTTCTTGTGGGAGAGGATCTCGGCGGCGAAAACAGGGATGTAATGGCCGGCGTAAGACTCACCAGCGATGTGGAAAGGCAGCTTGGCGTACTCGGGGAACTGTTTGAAAAAGAGCGTCAAGAGCGCATACACATCCTTGCCAGCAGCAACTGTTGAGGAGACAGAGCTGGAAGAATAGGAGTAACCGACGTTGACAGGCTGGTCAAGGAAGATGACCGACGCATTCTTATTCCACGAGTTGGGGTTATAGTCGAGCTTACCATTCTTGTTGACGGAAGAGGGACCGAGCTCGAAGAAAAGACCGGTCATGGAAGAACAACCAGGGCCGCCGTTGAGCCAAAGAATCAGAGGATCGTTCTTAGGATCGTTGCGGGACTCGAAGAACCCTACATATTGAGGAATCATTAGCTCATACCGTCAAGTCACACTGTGACAGGAATCAGGACATACAGTAAAAGAAATGCTTGTCCTCCTCCTCGACATCGAGATAGCCAGAATACTGCTTGACAGTGTCGACACCGAGATCCGCGGGTGTCTTGACACGGAGAGCGTGTCCTGGGAGCTCCTTCGTAGAGACATGGAAGTCATACTCGGAGACAGGGCGCTTAGTGGCGGGCTTCGGCTCAGACAAGAATGTGAGCTGGTTAACGACATCGGGGAAGTCGCGCTCCATCTCCGCCCAAATCTGAGCGGTCTCGGGAGTGATACCGTGGAGGGAGTCGCCGAGGGCGCGGATGGCGTCGCCTAGAGCGGAGGACAGCTTCATGCCAGGAATGCCAGCGGCGGCAGCGTCGGCATTGGCATGCGTATTACGAAAAACGGTCTGGTCAGCGGCGACCGTAGTTGCCGCAAAGGCCGAGACGACGGAGTACAGGATGAGGCTCGACTTCATGGTGGCGATGTCGACTGGTGAAATGTAGGAGGGATAGTGGAAGAGGGAGAGAGCAGAGCTGGAAGACCTTGAAATGATGGCGGTAAGCGGTGACTGTGCGATGGCGATGGCGATCGGGGCGAGGCAGTGTAGGTACCGCAATGGTGTTACAAGATTGAGGGCGAGATAGAGTCTACAAATATCCTGCGCTATGCGATAAATGGTTAGCGTAATTTCAATATAGTATACAACGAGGGCTCGCTATGAACGTAAATAATTTCTCATTTTACGGAACTTCTATTGGCAATCTGCACTATCGATTGACGATGGCGGACTCGTGGCGCAAATCTTGCAACAGCATTATGGATACGCACAGACTAGCCGTAAGCGGGATGGGATCACATTCGTATCTTCCCCTCGTTGTGCTTTGCCGTCCTTATCGCCGGACATGCCTGAATATGCCAGACCTTGCCCACACTGCCCCAGCAGGAGTCACACTACTCTTTCGTAGCAGCGTGCTCGTACCCGGCTTAGTGGGATCCGTATTGGGAACGAGCTCCTGCTCCGGCCGGGCCTCGATCTCCAGATGAGTCGGTCCACAGATTTATCTGCCGTATGCTATGCCCGCAAAGAATGCAAACCTTCTATTCGTATGCATCCGGATGACAATTCAGAAACGAATACACGATTCGGAGGAGAACCTATCCTACAGTACCGAGTCTGATGAAAACAGTGAAAATCGGAAAGGATAAGTTGTAAATATATGTTTTTTTTTTCTCATGTGTTCATCATTTTATTTTATATTCTGTTTATTTGTCTGTTCTATTATGTCAAAAGTGCCGCGCCATATGCCTCTGAAAAGCGTAACTGCTAGTCCGGAGCTCCGTACGCCAGTTGTGATACTCTACGATGAATACTGATTTTTAGAAAAACCCTAACATCAATCATGACACTTCTGTGGGTATTGTACAGTGGCCCCGCCCTAACCATGATGTCATTTAGCAGAGGTCGCATTCGCATGCGTGTGTGGCCCTGAATCGCATCAAAAATGACGTCAATTGTCCTGCAAAGATGCGCAGCATTGGCACACGCGAAGCCTAGAAACAAAAACTGAGATTAGATGATCTGTGCATTCTTAAATGTAATCATAACTGAACCATAACTGGAACATAACAATCTTAATGCAAGAGTGCACGAGTACAATCGCGTCCAAAGTATTACGCAATTACGTTGTTTTGTTGCTCAATCCAACCATCGATCTCTCCCAGCAGGCCCCACAACCAACACATCGTCTAAACTGGAGATCACGTATGCTGATTGCGTAGCAGAAAATCAAGTTGTTCATGTTTCATATCCTATTCGAAATATCATATATAAGCTAGAGCTTAAGAGCTGCGGGGTTTACTCCGTACCATAGTTCTTTCGGCCGCCTGGCGCATAATAATGACAGATCAAGCACCACCGCTTACACCTTTTCCTCGTCTTTATCACACTCTTGAATCGCCAAATTCGAAAGAGTTCAAGCAGAAAACGTTTACGACGTCGAAAGATGCGACAGAGGATGTCATTTTACTGACCTGGGGCCGACTCGTACATCGCTACTCGCTTGAGGGGATCGTCAAATTTTTGATCACCCGCGAAGCAGAGACGCGGCTCGCGAGTTATGATAGTTTTGTAGATTCTATTACTATTGAGTCCGTCGAGCAAGATATCGAAGCGAGGCTCTCTGGTACTGCTGTTGCATTCGGAAGAATCGGGGACTCGCGCAGTGCGTCGATTGTGCTGCATGTCAATTCACCTTGGCTTGACGAAGAGTCGATCTCAGCAACGATCACATTCGACGTGCTAGTTATCCCCGAGTCATTTGCAGAGACATTAGTTTCTCAATTTTGTCGCCTACTGAATATAGATAAACCCGAATCAGACGCGAACGCCCAAGAGACGCCACTGAGCGTACTCAACTTTCCCAGCCTGATCGTTCCTGGTCCTGAATGTCTTCACCAGCTTCCAGATTTCACCAGCAACAAAATTGCACTGGAGTTTCTGCATTCAGATGGATCTGTGTCGATATTTAGCTATGCTGATCTTGGTCGTTTGAGCAGCATTCTTGCTCGGTCACTTTCTCGATCCAAAGCTGAGATTGTCCCGATTCTGGTGCCGCAGTCTCCCGAGATGTATGTCTCTGTTCTTGGGATACTACGCGCTGGAAAATCTTTCTGTCCGATTTCGGCAACAGATACACCAATGGAGAGGATTAGATTCATATTGCAGGACATTGAGGCGGATGTCGTGGTCGCGACCAACGAAACGAAATATGTGGTAGAAGGAATGGTGGTCGATATCTTCGTCGTCGATTTAGATGACATGGAAATTGGGAAATATGATAGCACTGTGTTTGAAAATCCTGCTGTCTCTGGTGACGATGTGGCATACTGCATGTAAGTCTGCCATAAGCCTGCTATACAATCCACTAATACTTCCATAGGTTCACATCTGGCTCCACCGGACGTCCGAAAGGTGTCCTTATCACGCACCGCAACTCTACGCAGGCTCTACTTTCACACACATTCGTCCCGCAGTTCACCCGCTTCCTCAATTTCGCATCCCTCACCTTCGACGTCTCCGTTCTCGAGATATTCCTCCCCTGGCTCCGCGGGGCGACGGTCGTCTCAGCATCTAGGTCTGTGTTACTTTCCGAGCTCACTGGTACGATAAACAAAATGGGCGTGGATGCCGCGGAGTTGACGCCGACTGTTGCGGGGATGCTCAAGCGGGATGAGGTTCCTGGTTTACGGGTTCTGATGACCATTGGAGAGAAGCTCTCGATGGGCGTTATTGAGGAGTTTGGTTCCGCGGGAATGTTATTCAACACATATGGTCCTACGGAGACAACGATTCAATGCACGGCTGCGACTACGGGTACCGCAGCTGGGTTTGCCGAAGGTGATATCGGCGTGCCGTTTCCGACTGCGAGTGTCGTTATTGCGGATTCGAAGGAACAACACGAGATTGTGCCGCTACCGATAGGGTGGGCTGGAGAATTGGTCGTGGCGGGCGCACAAGTTGCGAGAGGGTATCTCAAGCGTCGCGATTTGATGGCTGCGGTATTTGTCGAGGATTCTACGTACGGTAGATGTTACCGGACTGGAGATCTTGCACGTGTGCTTCCGAGTGGCCGAATTCTGTTTATGGGCCGTATCACTGAGGGGCAAGTCAAACTGCGCGGTCGACGAATTGAGTTGGGCGAGATTGAGCATGCATGTGGAGGTCGGGCGTTTGCATGTGTTATTCGTGATCGAATTGTGCTGGTTGTCGAGGGTACTAGGTCTGACGTTGCGGGAAATTGCAAAAAGATCCTGCCGCAATATATGCTGCCGGAGGTTGTTCTGCAGATTGAGCGTATCCTAGTTTTGCCATCTGGGAAGATGGATCGGAAGAGTATGCGAACGTATGCTGAGGCGACACTCTCTGCGCCAGCCTACCGAATCCCAGCACTGACTGACTTCAAGTACGCGTCCGACGTTGAGAATCATTTGGCAAACATTGTTCGCGAGGCTGTTGGCATTGTTCCGGGACCAAACACATCTCTTCGCGGGATTGGTGTGGATTCCATATCAGGCATGCGCATTATAGCATTGGCTAGGAAAATGCTTCCGAGTCACGCGCTATTTGGCGTCGCGGATATCTTGAGGCATGACACTATCCGAGGGATCCTGTCGTCCGCTCAATCAAACTCTCGCATCGTCAAACCTCAAAGCAATGCTGGCAGTCTATTGCAGCAATACTCTGCTGTCACGACTCTCCCTCAAGACGTCGTCGCCATCTATACAACTACTTCTCTCCAACGATCATTGATCTATGAGTCACTACGTGACTCGAAGTTATATTCCAACACAGTTGAGATTAAGTTCTCGAATGTCTCGTCTGGCGACAATATCGTTGCTGCATTCAAATCCGTTATCGACAAGAATGAAATCCTGAGAACCGGGTTCTTGAGCACCGAAGACGAGAATGGGTTCGTACAGATAGTGTACTCCGATTCCAGGCACTTCAAGGTTGTGGATAATGTCAATCAGTTTGAGTTTGGAGAGTTGCAGTGTCCCCCGTTTTGTATGTCGCTCGGCTGGGCAGAGATTGAATCGACGTGGATCGTGATTTTAAAGATTCATCACGCGATATACGATGGCTGGGCGTTGGATATGGTACTAGAGGATGTGGAACGAGTGTTGTTTCATCCTCATGAAGGGCCAACCGTTCGGTCCCAATTCCGCGATGCTATGCCACTTGCGACGACAGACGGCTCTTCATTGAAGTTTTGGGAAACGTACCTTGAAGGGTCGTCCCTGCAGACACTTCCAACGCTACTCGCCCCGCGTTCTGAGCAGCCACAGAAGTTTGCAGACAAGGTCACGCACACTCTTGCAAAGCCATTTTCATATCTGTCGAGCTTTTGTAAGGCCAATAAAGTATCGCCGCAAAGTTTGTTCTATCTGGCGTGGGCGCAGATTCTACGTGGGCTGTTCGTTCGAGACGATGTCGGTCTGGAGAGCGACGACGTTATTTTCGGTACGGTCGTCTCTCAGAGAATGCAGCTCGCAGGGTCGGGATTCGAGGATGCGTTGGGGCCCATGATTGTTACTCTACCATTTCGGGTTACTTTTGGTGCTGATGGTGCGATCTTGTCGCTGCTTAAGTTGCTCAGCTCCGATGTGATATCTGTGATGCAGCATGCGAATGCAACGTTTGGTGAGTTGTTGAAACTGATGAGACAGACGGGCGGCAGTGGTTCTGCGCCGTTTGGAAGTTTGCTGGTGTGGCAGCAGTCAGCGACGATTGCGAGTGCGAATTTGGAAATATGCGGGGGGATTGATCAACTTGAGGTACGCTCTTGATGTGTGTGTCTTCTGGTACTGATGGTAAAAACTTACATGACGATCATTAGTTCGACATTCTCCTAGAACTCGAACCCGCAGAGGAAATTCGCGCAAGCATCACATACCACACCGACAAGTTTTCGCGCGGACATATGGGTATTTTCCTGCAGCAACTCGACGCATTGATAGATGCAATCGTTTCGGCACCGGAACTGAACGTCGCATCACTCATGAGGGTTCCTTACAAGCCAGAATTGTTGTCGATTCAGAATTCAGAGCCTACCAATCTCAATGTGGACGGCATGCCGATTCTCGGATTAGTCGATTTCGATTCCGATGCTCGCGCAATAGAGATATTAAAGGACGATGGTAAGACGCTGGCCATAACGTACAGAGAATTGCGCGATGCGGCAATAGGCGCTGCACATTTACTGCGCGAAAGGGGTGTTGACCAGCAAGATTACATTGTTGTGGTGATGCCGAAGTGTATTGAGTTGTATGTGGTGTTGTGTGCCACCTGGATGCTTGGAGCTGCGTTCGTTCCTATCGACATTGACGTACCTCCGGCCAGAAGAATGGCTATACTAGAGCAGTCGCGAGCAAGATTATGCGTTACGTATGAATCCATTCCAGAGATCGAACATGCGCTCCGGATCCACGACTATCGTGAAATGTCATTGTTAGCCAGAGAGCCAATCGCCACAGAAGTTCATCCGTCCGACGTGGCGTACGTAGTCTTCACGTCGGGCTCGACAGGCACCCCGAAAGGAGTCGTTGTCACACACAACAACGTCGTCAACAACATCCTCGAGCTCTCGAACATTTACCCCACGCCATCTTCTGGATGCGCAAAGATGCTTCAGTTCTGCTCGATTGGGTTTGACGTTGCGTTCTTCGAGATTGTCTATTCTTTGCACAATCAGATGACGCTATTCTCGGCCGCGAAACCTGTACTCCTCCCGCAGCTTTCGGAAATAATTCAGAATCACGCAGTCACGCATCTCAGTCTAACCCCCACGGTCGCATCACTTCTCGATGCACGCTACATGCGAAATGTGGAGTTTATTGGCTTGATAGGCGAGGTCGTACCATCCTCACTTCTAAAATTATGGGATGCGCTGCCGGGTACGTTGGTCGCGGCGTACGGGCCGTCAGAGGTCACGAATGCGTGCACGGCATTCGTTGACATCCACGGCAGCGATAATCCCGCGAATATTGGGTACAACTTCTTGACTACATCTAGTTTTGTACTGGAGCCGGGAACAATGAATGTTCTACCTCTCGGCGCGGCTGGGGAGCTTGCGTTTGGTGGATACCAAGTCGCTGCAGGTTATCTACATGCGCCGGAGCGTACTGTTGAGAGATTCATTGATATGGGTCAATACGGGATCGTGTATCGTACCGGTGATCGGGCAAGAATGCTCGTAGATGGGAGTCTTCTTTTCCTCGGACGTATGGACGAACAGGTGAAGATCCGCGGGCAGAGAGTCGAGTTGGGTGAGATTAACAACGTCGCGAGGATCACACCAGGAGTGGACGAATGTGCCACTGTAGTCGTGAACGAGAGGTTGGTCGCGTTCGTGCTGGCGTCCGAGGACGCAGTGGATATCGAAGAGCTCGTGCGTGCGAATTTGGAGGATGTGTTACCGGTGTACATGGTTCCGTCGGACATTTCAATCTTACGGAAGTTTCCGATGAATGTCAATGGCAAGGCTGATGTGCGGGCTCTTGTTTCGCAATTTGAATCCAGATTTAGCCGCGAGAAGTCAGATGGTGCCTCCTCTGATGCTGTGGCTGCAAATTGGTCTAAACTTGAGCGTGCGTTTGCTCTTGCCTTTACTCAGGCCGTTCGGGGAATTACGCTGAACGGATTGGGTCTGGACACTCCGCTATTCAAATATGGATTAGATTCGGTGTCTGTAATACGATTTGTGGGAGTACTTCGGCGAATGGGATACCCGGTGGGAATCGCAGATGTTATGCGCAATTCGACAATCAGACAGCTTACGATGAAAGGGGCTGATTGGGCGACGACTACTAACCTTTCACGGGGAAATGATAGGATCGAGAAATTCTCGAAAGAAGTTAGTGCAGTGATCTTACAAGTCGGGTTTGCAGTAGAAGATGTGGAGTGCGTGCTGCCTAGTACAACCATGCAAGAGGCATTACTGGCGTCTAATGAGTCTTACATGAGCTCGTTTCTGCTGAGGCTTGACGATACAGTTGACCTTGAGCGGTTGCGAGAAGCTTGGAGGTATGTTGCGTCAGTACGGGAAATTCTTCGGACGTGCTTCGTCGTTGTTGGGACGAACTCCCTTCAGCGTTCATTTGCACAAGTTGTCCTTCGGCAACACGACGTTAACTGGCGCGAGATGCGATACACCAATGCCGATGACACATATTCCTTACTAGATTCGTACTCTACTGCTAACTTCCATACCACTACGCCCCCTTACATGCTCACGTTGCTCTCGGGTCCTTCGGGGTCGTTCATTGCTGTTTCCTTGCACCATGCTCTGTAAGTTCTTTATTTATTAGGTATTTGAATAAAGCTAGCTTCTCATTGATGGTTTTCGCGCGTTCGTACGTAGATTCGACGAAA
Organism: Lipomyces lipofer; assembly: GCA_003705915.2. Classification (NCBI taxonomy): domain Eukaryota; kingdom Fungi; phylum Ascomycota; class Lipomycetes; order Lipomycetales; family Lipomycetaceae; genus Lipomyces; species Lipomyces lipofer. The sequence goes on along the minus strand of PPJX02000101.1, from coordinate 36,578 downwards.
CTGCGTTGAAGATGCTACTGGAAGATGTCGCGCAATACTACACTTCTGGTACAACTCCTGCGCGCTCGCCATACCGCAGCGCACTCGCCTTTATGGAAAGCATCGACTTATCGTCTGGGGTTTCATTATTAGCTGAGACGCTTCGCGATTACGAGAATGTTTCGTTTCCGAAGTTGTCATGCAAGCCTGCGTCGTCTACGAGTGAGGTCGCAATAGCAGATAGGCACGCCATCGTAACTTCTACATTGGCATTTTCGAAAATCGAAACTTTGGTTCAGGAGCAAGCAACAACATTGCTCTCAGTTGTTCATGCCGCGTGGGCAGAATTGCTGTGCCTGCTTTGCGGGACCAGTGATATTTGTTTTGGTGCTATTGCAGGCGGGCGAGGAACTTTCCCGGGAAGTGAAGACGTGATGGCACCACTGTTTACGAGTTATCCTATCCGGGTGAAGATTGACCTTTCAGCTCTTAATGGACAAACTGTGAATCAAATGCATTCAGTGAACGCCGAAATTTCGAAGTTCCCGTTCACACCGTTACGTGATGTGCTTCGGGAGTGCGGCAGGCTACGAGGAGAAGAAATGCCTAGGAGAGTTTTTGATACGATGTTGATTTTGCAATATACCAGAGACGAAAACAATGATGGATTTGATAACGGATTGTGGCATTGGGTTGATGAGCGGGATAATATGGATGTATGTGAACCCTATGCCCTACTCTATAATCTTGAGTAGACGGATTTAAATAACTATTTTATAGATACCTATAGTCTTGGAGATTCGAAGTAATAGGGTGCTAGATAAATTGGAATACTACTTGGCTTTTAGCAGGTAAGTCAGATATACAGGGATCGAGGCGCTAGATGTGATTCTTACAAAGATTTAGTACCCTACTTGATGATAATCAGGTATATCCACTGCTCGAGCTGTACGATCTGTTTCTCCGCCAACTTTTGGAGAACGCGAATAGCCGTGGATTGGAGGTTGATCAGATTCCCCAGGCAAAGCTATCTATCTCACCACTGCCACGCCAATTATCGGGACCTAAATTTCTGCACAATGGAATTGAAGTCAACGCAAGAAGTGCGCCTCACAAGATCGCACTCGAGTTCCTTTCTGAAGATGGCCGTGTCAGCAAGTGGACGTATTCTGAGTTGAACGACTACACAAATAAGATGGCACGGTACCTGAGAGCAAAATGCGACGTCCAAGTTGAAGATTCGGTCCCTCTTTGCATGGTGAAATCTCCCGAGTTATATTTCTCAATACTCGCGTCGTTGAAGGCTGGAATTGCGTTTTGCCCTATTGATCCCGCACTCCCAACAAGTAGATTGGCATTCATGCTTCGAGAGCTTGAGTCGAAGGTAGTTTTGGTTAACAATGACAGTTGCACACGCATCATGGACCTTGTACTTGAAGAGAAATTGGATGTTCATCTGGTCAACGTGTCAGCTCTGGAACTAGAAAATTTCAGCTCTTCTAATTTGATAGTCTATGGACTGGAAGACAATGCAACAGCTTACCGGATTTATACCTCTGGTCCGTCTACGTTTCTGCTAGTACACTCGCAGTTTCATGTCTAATATACAGAAACAGGAACGACCGGTAAACCTAAGGCCGTCTCTGTCGAAGTTCGGAATGCCGTTCAAACAATCCTGGCATCGGCGGACTTACTTCCACACAATGAAGAATCTCGTCTTCTTCAGTATGCGGCGCATACGTTTGACATGTCGATATATGATTGCTTTTTTGCCTGGACTTTCCAATTGACACTTTGCTCTGCTGATCAGAAATTGATGATTTCTAATCTAGAGGGCTTGATTAACGACATGCAGGTAACCATTTTAGATTTAACGCCGAGTGTAGCAGCAACCATTCGAAAAGAACGCGTCCCTCATGTCGAATGCCTTTATTGCATTGGTGAATCATTATCCCAAGGGATTGTAGAAGAATGGGACGGATTATGTGTCAACTCATACGGACCAACTGGTGATTCTGACAAATCGCATTTGTTCTTTACCCTTCCATAGCTAGCTAACGGGAATTTTTTACAGAGGCGGCGATGTGCTGTACAATCGCGCCTACTTCGAAGGACATGAAGAGCTCCCTGATCGGTCGTCCGTTTCCGACGACGTCTTTCTATATTATTAATCCTGACACTTTGTCCATCCTTCCTCGTCTGGCTATTGGCGAGCTATGTATCGGAGGATACCAAATTGCCCGTTCCTACTTCAGAAATCGGGATCTAACAAGCAAGAAGTTCATTAAACTGAAAGAGTCGGAAACGAATGTATACAGAACTGGCGATCTCACCAGAATGCTGGACGATGGACAGGTCGAATTTGTGGGACGCAAAGACGATCAGATTAAGCTTCGAGGGCTTAGGATCGAGCTGCAGGAGATCAATGCCGTGGTTCGCGATGCGGCTTCGATTAATGAGATGTTTAACGACGTTTGCACGATCATTCTCGGTGGGGAAGCGAATAACGCGAAGCCCCAGCTTGTTTCGTTTATTGTCTGTGGTCAGCAGGATGCGAATGGTGAAACGAAACCTGTTGAATCGGTACAAGCATTGATTGCAACGTGCCGTTCAGTATGTGAAGCGTTTCTACCTTACTATATGGTTCCGGCGGCTTTCGTACCTATATCAAATATTCCTCTGTCCCCGGCCGGAAAGCTCTCAAAATCCAAATTGCAATCGCTCTTTGATGGGTTTCAGCAAACTGGCGTGTCAAATGAAGTTGTAAGCCGAGACTTGACCGGCTTGCAGAAGTCAATTTGCGACGTATTCGCGTCTGTGAGTGGCATTAAGGCAGAGAGTATTGGGATCAAGTCTACGATATACCATTTAGGCATGGATAGCATATCTGCCACTCAAATATCTGCCGAATTGAAGCGGAAGGGCATTCGTTGCTCTGCTATAGACATTTTGAAGGTTAGTGCTATGGTAAGGGCAGGGATCACTCTCGGCGTGTGATGCTAACGATTTATAGTGCTTGACTATCGACAACTTATCGACAAGGATCTCTCAGAACAATTCTTCTTACGAACTCATTGAGGACATCGCGGGTGACTTTGAACGAGAAAACTACCAGCGAATCGTTGGTGAACTGAATCTTTCGCGATCGTCCGTCTCACATGTTTACCCTTGCTCGCACACTCAGGAAGGAATTCTTTCTCAGTTTCAGAGCAATAATGGAAGTTTGTATTTCAACTACATGGTATTTGAGATACCATCTGCTATTGGCGATGCCGAGCTGAGAGATGCGTGGCTTCAAGTCTACAAAAAGTTCGATATTTTGCGGACTGGCTTTGTCGAATTGGATGGTCGGTGCGGATATTCATACGCTCAAATAGTGCACAGCAATCCCCAGTTGCATTGGAAGGTGTCTGTCGCTGCAGACCTTGAGAATTTTGTGAAAGCGGAAGTTAAGGATCTCTCGCAAACGGCCATGAAGTACTTTCATTATCCTCATCTCTTCCTGAATTTGATTCAATTGAAAGAGCAAAATGAGCGATATTTGCTAGTTTCGGCAACTCATGCGATATTTGATGCAAATTCTCTTGATTGGATCTTCAAGTCTATACTGAGATTGTTGAGGGGCGAGGATATCTTGTCTCTCATGGATTCCGACTACAAAGCTGTCTTGAATGAAATATTGCATCATTCCAGGAAAACCTCTGCAAGTAGGACGTTTTGGAGTGATATGCTTCAATCAGCGACTGCGACGCGATTGCCTAATTTGAACTCGTTTGTCGTCAAGGACAGGGAGTTTGGGTCCAAGGAGATACTATCCAGCTTAGATTATGGAGTACTACAGAAACTTAGTGGAGATATGGATGTTTCAATACAGTCTGCAGGAATCGCGGCTTGGTCCAAGGTAACATTTTTTGTTGGTCGTCTTATCACGCCTGCAGCTAACACTCACAGATTCTCTCTGCATATACTGGTGAATCGGACGTTCTATTCGGACTCGGTAAGGTTACTTGCGGAGAAGATAAGATGCATCCTAATTAAATTTATTTAGTCGTCTCCGGTAAGGTTGGGATAAGTAGTGCCGTCAAATCGCTGTTTCCAACATTAGCAACCATTCCATTTCGCGTTAACGTCCACGGATCGAATGCAGAGCTATTGCAGTTGATTAATAGTCGGGGCAAGTCGATTCTGGAACATCAGCATACTTCGTATAAGTGTATAAAGGAGCAGAGCGAACTTCAAGGGACTATTTTTGATACAGTGTTTATCTATCAAAAGGCGTCAAGCGAATCTGTGAGAATTGACGGCTGGAAGAAAGTTTATGACGTGGGGTCTACTGAGGTAATTTAAGCTCACCTAATTCTTGTGTGGGAGATTTTCTGATCTATCTTCACAGCATAGCTGCTCTCTGGAACTGGAGCCTCGTAATGATGGAAAGGTGTCAATCAGAATAACCTTCTTGAGATCTGTCACGCCAAATGAGCAAGCGGAATTGATGCTCGCGCAATTCGATGAGCTGCTGAAAAATATTCTTTTTGAGACTGGGCTGGATATCACAGAGACGAACTTGCCAGAAAGATTAATATCTCTGGTGCCTCCATCATTAGAGCATATTCCCACTGATATAAGATATTTACACGAGTTTGTCGAAAGGCAGGCGAGATTGACTCCTAATGCAATTGCACTAGAATTTGCATCGAATCTAGAGGAGGATCTCGCTTCCTTACGCTCTTGGACTTATGCCGAACTTGACGATGAAGCCAACAAAATTGCGAACTATCTAATGTCAAGCTTCGATCTGCAGCCAGACGATAAAATTGTGACATGTTTTGACAAATCTGCTGAGGCTTCTTTTGCCTTCATTGGAATATTGAAGTCCGGATGCTCGTTTCTAGCGCTTGACCCAACGGCCCCCATTGAAAGAATGCGATTCATAGTGCGGGATGCTAGCGCTGTTTGTCTTCTTACTCACAACTCGCTTTTGCACAAGCTCGAGGGGCAGTTTGCGGAACTTCCAGTTATTGCGACGGACTTGGACCCAGTCGTTAAGCTTTCAACGGATAAGCCATATGTTCCGTTCGAGTTGTCGCCACATAATCTCTGTTATTGCTTATACACGTCGGGCTCAACTGGGACTCCGAAAGGGTGTATGATAACCCACGACAATGCAGTGCAAGGAATGCTGGCCTTCCAAAGACAATTTCAAGGGACATGGGATGAGAATTCAAAGTTTCTACAGGTATTAGTCACATAGTTTTCAGTAGCGAATAAGCTGACAATGTTATTTAGTTCGCTTCTTTTCACTTTGATGGTGAGTATATCTAGCTGCGCTTGGAGTATGTTCATCTAACATATATAGTGAGTGTTTTAGAGCAATTTTGGAGTTGGTCCGTTGGGATCACACTTGCGTCCGCGCCGCGTGATGTCATTTTACGAGGTTCGTTATACGTGCGTCGTCATTACCTTTGCTTTATGCTTATCCAGCAAACTAGACTTGAACTTGACGATTCGGAGCCTCAAAATTACACATTTGGATCTTACACCTTCTCTGGCCGCCCTACTACAGCCTGAAGATGTACCGTCATTATCCAGAGGAGTGTTTATTACCGGGGGAGATCTTCTGAAACAAGAAGTACTTGATAAATGGGCTGACAAAGGCATCATTTACAATGCGTAAGTTTATTCAGATTCTGCAATCATTATAGATTGATCATTAAGCGTTGTCGTAGGTATGGCCCGACCGAAGTCACTATCGGTTGTACTATGCGAGTGAGAGCACCTAGGAACTTGCGACCATCCAACATAGGACAACAGTTTGACAATGTGGGAACTATGGTGACGATTCCGGGGACAAATCTTCCGGTTGTCAGAGGAGGACTTGGAGAACTATGTGTCTCTGGTCCGCTTGTGGGCCGGGGTTATATTAATAGAGATGACTTGACATCTATCCAATTTCCTGTCAGCGAGTCATTGAACAGAAGGTATGATAATTGATATAAGTGTCGGCTTGCGACTAACTCCTCCAAAGAATCTATAGAACAGGTGATCTCGTGCGCATGTTATCGGATATGTCTTTCGATTTTATCGGGCGAAAAGATACTCAGATCAAGCTAAGAGGACAGCGCCTAGATATAGGAGAGATCGATTCAGTGATCAAACAAGTTGACATCGGCGTTATTGATGTTGCAACATTAATTCTGCGGCACTCAAAGCATCACCGAGAGCAGTTGGTTAGCTTTGTCGCGGCATGTATCGGAGACGAGTCAGAAGGGTTCCTGAAGCCATCTGTCTATATGAAGCGACTGATTAGACGGATATCACGTAGCTGCAGGTCTAAACTGCCTATGTATATGGTGCCGACATACATTTTACCGCTTCAAAAGATTCCGCTATCGGTAAATAATAAAGTGGACCAAAAATCATTGTCGAAGTTATATCTGGAAGCTAGCTTAGATCATCTGGCAATGTACACTGATGGTACTGCTGAAGAGACTAATTGGAGCGAAACTGAACTGATTATTCGCGATGTCATAACGTCTTATCTGCATGTTGATCCGTCGTCTATTATGCGTAGTACTACTATTTTCGAACTCGGCTTTGACTCAATATCATCTGTTCCTCTCCTAAAGAGACTTAGAACTATTTTCAAACAAGTCAGTCTCTCAACCCTACTGCAACGTATGTTATATGTTGAATTATTCTCTGCTTGATCATTTTCTAATGTATATAGATCCGTCGATCGAATTAATGGCAGCTGCACTATTTGATAACGTGCAATCGGAGACCTTCAAAGGCAGCGTATATAATGAGACAGCCCATTTCCTCAACTATTTTGATCTGGCTTATCAAGATCTGGATCTCAGTTCCTCCGAGATAGAGTATATCGTTCCTTGTACGCCACTACAGGAAGGACTAATCTCGAGAGCTCTTCGCAGCGATGATTTATTGTATTTTCAGAAATTCTACTTCAAGTTATATCCAGAAGTAGACTGCGAAAGACTGCGTATATGCTGGAATACGCTGGTAGAGCAGAATCAGGCTCTCAGAGCATGCTTTCTGCAAACTGATAGAGGAATTGCTCAGGTTATTCTTAAAGACTGGTCACCTTGCTGGATAGAAACTTTAGATGGCCAGAGAAGCGTTTCGGAAACATGCGACGAATTTCTTAGAAATCATTGGGAAAATCTTCGTTTATCTCGACCACCGTTAGTCTTCAATTTGGTTCGTAACGGTAGTGAAATCATCCTATTCATGGGGATTTTTCACGCTATTTTCGATGCTGCGTCATTACAGATGATGTTCAATGACGGTATGCTTTGCGCCTGCTCATTCTAGAGTTTTTTTTTTTTTTTTTTTTTTTTTTTTTTACTGACAACAGTCTTAACTCCGCTCAGTATTGAAATACTATTTTGACGTTGGAGTGCCAGTGAGACCGCCATTTATAGAGGCAGTACATAAGATCTCGTCTATAAATCTCTTGCAGTCTCAAAGGTTTTGGACGGAAATACTGTCCGACATAGACTGGAAGACTTCGTCATATATAGAAAGAACGGCCAGTGGCAGCAGTTTTATCCAAAAGATCTGTAGTATATCCTATGAAGATCTTCAAAATGGTGCTAAGAACCTAAGTTGTACGCCCCAAATAATTCTGCAAACGGCGTTTGCATTCGCTTTATCCGCTATCGCTGGAGAATCTGTCTCGCTTGGAGTGGTGGTACGTGTTCATAATGCTATTGATTGGAACAAGCTAACATATTTCCAGATATCAGGAAGAACCGCGCAGGATGGCCTGGAAGATATAATTGGTCCCATATTCAACACACTTCCAGTGGCTGTGAATCTTTCCTCATATTCATCGTATAGAGCTGTCATCGACTATCTTCAGAAATATTACGCATCCATAATGGAATATCCACACACTCCCCTCAGAATGATTCAGAAATGGCTCAAGGTTCCGGCAGATCTGAGTCTCTTCGACGCATTGTTTGTCTACCAAACTCCAGCGAAATCTGAATATGAAGAGGCGCTTTGGCTTCGGCCTCTCTCAGGAAACTATATTGCTGACGTATGTAGATTATGTGGTCTGAGATCTTGCAGAGTGCTAATATTTTAGTATCCGTTGTCGCTCGAGGTGGAGATTTTGTTTGAAGGAAAAGTCAGTTTGAATCTAGGTCATCTAGTGTCGTATATCGAAGTTTCCTCAGCAGAATCACTGATAAATATGATCGACCTGCTGGTAACAAAGATCGTTTGCTCCCCAGGTTCGTATTTGAGTGAAATGGATAGTATCAGCACAGTTTTAGGCCACATGGAGGTGAAAGATGACAACAGCATGATAAACTCCAATATAGTACTGCACGAATACTCGGAAGTCGCTGCACGTATACGGCACTGTGTCGCTGATGTAGCTGGAATGGATGAGAAGGATGTGGATTTTTATTCTTCAATATTTCATTATGGTCTGGATAGTATCGATGCCATTCGTCTTTCTTCACTGTTACGCAAGAACGGTATCGAGCTGCTCGTCGGCAGCATTATGACGAACGCATCTGTAGCAGCCATGGTAAAGTATGTCTCGATCAAATCAAGTGGAACTTCTTCAGATAGAATTTCGCCGATTTCTGCGGTCACAAGTGGTATAGGCGACAGAGATTCGGTGTTATATAGCTGCACGCCACTTCAAGATGGCATTCTGGCGGAAGCAATATCATCCGATAACAGATTATATATGAACCATGTAAGTCACGTTGTCGTCAACTTTCCTCTTGAGTCAACTGGGGTTAACCAAGGTGTCTTAACATAATTAATAGGATGTGCTGCAATTGAGGCCCGACGTTGATATCTCTCGACTACATCGGTCTTTCGTTTCTATCGTAGAGCAGAATGCGATTTTAAGATGCAAGTTCGTGATGCTTGATGGCAATTTATCTCAGCATTCTTCTCGTTTTGCGATGACTGTGGTAGAAGACTTTAGTTTGCCATGGCAGACGTCATCTTCCAAGGATTCTGAATGGGAACAAAGCCTTCAGAATCTGTTTAAGTCCATATCTCAAGAGACAAGTCCACTGGCGACACCGCCACTTCACATTCATGTTATTACATCAGAGACAAGGAGAGCGATCATACTTTCGCTATCGCACGCGCTATATGATGGCCATTCAATGGGATTATTTTTGAGCGATGTAAGAATGCCATTATTGTTTTACTAGAGCATATGGTAACCGTTGTCCTAGGCTATCTCGGCTTACGAAGGATCCACCATCATCAAAAGACCTGACTTTGTTCCTTTGCTCTCTAGGATAGTGTTGGAGAGTCAGGAACCTCAGCATATTGAGTTTTGGGCACGGAATCTCTCGTCCTTTACTCCGTCAGAGTTCCCAGATTTAACTGGAAGGACACACTCGGAGTATCCGCTATATGAGAATGTCAACAGATGTGCAAAAATAAGCGTCGTATCGCCTAACGAATTGTCGATGTTCGCGAAAAAGCAGGGCGTCACATTGCAGACCATTGGCCAGGTTTGTTGGGGAGTATTACTCTCGTGCTACCTGGGAACGCCAAATGTCATGTTTGGGACCGTCCTTTCGGGTCGACTGACCGAGGAGGATGAGCAAGTGATGTTCCCAAGTATGGTGACTATACCGACGAAAGTAGATGTGGAGGGCCCATTCTGTTCGATTCTTCAGGGCGTTCAAAAGTTTGTCAATAGTGCCCGTGATCATCAGTATACGTCTTTGATGAAAATTTTTCAGGAAGTTTCTTCCGGCAAACGGCTGTTCGACACATTGTTCATTTTTCACCGCAGGGAAGCAATCAAGAATGATCTGTGGTTCTCGGTTGACGGATGGTCAGCAGTTGAGGTTGGTATATTACTTTAATTATTGCAGCTGTTTGCTGATGGCCTCTGCTAGTACAATGTCGCCGTGGAATTCGAGCATGAAGAGGATCATATGATCTGGAGAATAGCAACAAAGAAGTGTCGAATCAGTTTACCTAGTACCGATGTGATACTAAGTCAGCTAGACCGGATATTGACCGAAATGGTGCATAATTCCGAGTCAATGACGTACATCGGGAAGGATATTGGTACCATTAGTAGCGCAGAAAATACTCATCCGTCGAACTTGGAGTCTCTCCCGATTCGATTGCACGAAGTATTCGAGCGTTCCGCTGAGCTGTACTCTGACCTTCATGCGCTCGAATTTTCGTGTGTCAAAGAGAGTGCTTCTATGACTTACAGAGAGTTGGATAATTTGGCCAACGGACTGGCACTTTCCATACTAAGTTGCATTCCTACGTCAACCATCGTCCCGATTCTGATGGAACGCAGCGTGGAGCGATGCGTATCTATGCTTGGAGTACTAAAAGCGGGCCTTGGATACGTTCTTGTCGATAGCGAAGCGCCTCAGGATAGAATTTCGTACATCATTTCTGATTGCAGTGCTGATATTATGCTGTGCTCGAAGACGACTACTGGTGTTTTTTCACTGAAGATTCAAGTGATAGAAGTCAGCATTGACTCAATAGAGCCTAGTGAAACTAAGCCAGAAATCACACCGAAGCTGGATCCTGGTATCGATGTAGCATATGTCTGCTATACATCTGGAACAACCGATAGGCCCAAAGGAGTCTGCATCACACACAAGAACATAGTGGAAGCTGTTCGCGCGTTACAGAGGTTATTAAAGGGAAGTTCGGGGGATAGATTCCTCCAATTTGCCAATTACTTCTTTGACGTAATGGAGATTGAGGCGTACTTCAGCTGGGCGAACGGGATGACTTTGGTTTCGGTGCCAAAGAATACGCTAATGTCCGACCTGGAGGAGATGCTGACGTCTCTGAGGGTCACACATGTCGATCTAACGCCATCGATTGCAGCTAATATCCGTCGAGATAAGTGCAAATTCGTCAAGGTTCTTGTCTGCGGCGGGGAACCGTTCACGCAGAAGCTGATGGACGAATGGGCAGATGGAAAGACTCTGCACAACTTCTATGGTCCGGTGGAGACGACCGTAAGTTCCAGCCCCAGTGAATCAGATTGGAGCTAAATTTTGACGACCGCAACTTATAGGTTGGATGCACAGCCTTAATTGTCGCGAAAGATGCAAAGCCGTTAAATATTGGATTACCATGGCCAAACTGTTCGGTAGGTATCTTCGAAGTCTACGGGTTTGGGTCTGTAGTTAGGGCTTCGACTATGGACTAACGTGTCATTTACCTTAGGTCTACGTGGTAGGAAAAAATAATGACATTCTTCTTAGAGGATGCATCGGGGAGCTATGCATTGGCGGTCCTCAGGTTGTACGTTGGCTTCTGGGATATCATGGATGAATCTGTCACTAAATGTCCATTGTAGGCTCTAAAATACTTGAATCTCGAAGACCTCACAGCGGAGAAATTTGTCCAACTCAATGGGGAACGAGTTTTTAAAACTGGAGACAATGCCCGAATGCTGGCGACTGGTGAGATTGAATACTGCGGTCTTTTCGATGATATGACGAAATTGAATGGCATGTTCGTTGAGTTGGATGAGATCTCAAAGGTAGTGAACTCTGCTTCGGTTCAGATTTCAGACAGTAGGACACTGGTTGTCAAGCACAGAACTACTAAAGTTGACCAGCTGGTTACATTTCTTGCGATTGGGGGCCCTGAGAGGGAAGCCGTGGCCGATGTGGATGGCGTCGTTCGCGAAATATTAGCGAGGGCATTTGCTAATTGCAGGAATCTACTTCCACCACATATGGTTCCGTCATATATCGTACCACTGTCGTCTATCCCGCTTATGGTAACGAACAAAACCAATAAGTCGAGACTCGTTGAAATTTTATATTCAATTCCAGCTGATCAACTGGACGATCTCTCACTCGAACATTCATCAGAGAGCGGAGCCTGGTCCGATAGTGAAGCTAAACTGCGTTGCGTTATGAGCATGGTATCAGGCATCCCTGAAACGGACATATCCAAGTACCAGAGCATATTCCACTTGGGATTAGACTCGATCAGTTGCATAAAAGTGTCAAGCTTGATGCGAAATTATGGCATATTCCTTAGTGTTGGCGAGATTGTCGCCAGCGAATCGATAGAACGCATGGCACTGCTTGCTGAATCGCGGCGTAATGTCCCTGCGAGCTTGACAGAGCTTATTGTAGGCTATAGTGATATCATTAACCGGGTGGATCTAAGCAATTTTTTTGTTGAAAAGTCTGCAGTAGAATACATACTGCCGGCAACTCCAGCTCAGATTTACATGATATCCGGTTGGCAGTCGTCGGGGCATACTTTGTTTACACCAACTTTTTGCTATGACGTGGGCTTTAGGCTGGATGCGGAAAAGTTGGAGAAAGCTTGGAATACCCTGAGAGAGATCAATTCCATTCTGCGGACGACATTCATCGCAACGGATAACGATGATTATCCTCTACTCCAAGTTGTAATGAAGCATGACCGGATAGACTGTTCTTTCTCTAGCAGAGAAGGTTTCGATCCGCTGACAGACTCCCAGTTCGATCGGGTTCCAGTTCATTTGCATCTTTCTAGTCAACCATCAGGGTCGAAAATATATTTCACGGTACACCATGCACTCTACGATGCGTGGAGCCTACGAATGTTGATATCTCAGCTTTCAGATTTATACAACGACAGGTTGGAGCAGAAAATACAAAGCAATGCAGTCAGAATCTGGGTTACCAAGGTATACGCTGACCCTGCCCCTGTCAAGCAGTTCTGGATTCAAAAACTGGAAGGTATAGAAAAAACTGAAACTGTTGCCCGAACTGGCAATAGAAATCGAGCATTTAAGAGGAACTGTGTTGAAAGGGGAGATCGGATTCAAGCCTATTGCCGACAGCACGGCATTAGTGTGAGCTCGTTGCTCTTTGCCGTCTTTGCTACGGTGTATCGAGATGTCATATTGCAGTCTCAGAAAGACACCGTTGTATTTGGAGTCTACAATTCTGGTCGCACTGGAGACATATCGGGACTCGCAGAATTCCCATATCCGACAATCAATATTCATCCTCTTGTTGTGTCCGTCAAGTCCTCGTTGCTGGGTATGGCAAGGGACATACAGGCTTCATTTGCAGAGTTAAGTGATATAGCAAGAGTCCAGGCAGGCTTGTGGTCGATAAACAAGTGGACTGGAGTCTCAATCGACTGCTCAGTCAACTTCCTAGAGGGGTTAGGAGATACTCGCGAGCAGATCGGCATATTTAAACTAGGCGAAGAACATATTCCCAGTGTTCAGAATGAATCAACGCTCTTAGCAGATATGATCGCGCGGAACTCAGCTAGCGAAGTTGTGAATGTACGTGTTCATTGGCGTTCTCTGAGTGAATGTGCACTAATTCTTCAATTAGGTAAATCTTGATATCGAATTCGCGCTGTCGAATAATGAACTGGATATTGGCGTGTTCTTTGCAGAGTCGGTAATAGAAAATGGAGGGCCGATCATAGAGACAATTACAACGCTCATCGAAAAGGAAATAGAACAGTCTTCTGTTGATTCTGATTATAGGTAGTATTTAAATTTGTTGTGTTGCAGGTCTGGAATGGTTATGGAATGTTTTCATCTATCATATTTCCATAATTTCTAAGATAAATTAATTTATATGAATATTGGTCTATTTTGCGCATTTAAGACGTGACCAGACTTGCACAACTAGAGGTCTTAGATTACAATGACACAGAGCTGTGTCGTAAATGACATGACAGACAAGCGCAAATACCAAACCTGACAAAGAGGTCTCTGACAACTTTTGCATACCACATCAAAAAGAGCTATAAAAAAGAAACAATGTGACCAAGCAGTGGAGAACAAAGCGAATTGCAATAATTGAAATGGAGTGCATAAACATGCGGTATCGACCCGAGAACAAACAACAAAATGCCGTAATGCCAACAATTGTACAGAGAGATTAATCAACAATACCCGCACATACTCACATAATCACATCATTCCCAGATATATAGTACATATTATAAGCGGTACGAGTAGTACCTTAAGTGTTAACACCTAAGCATTATGTCAATATAGCTGTAGTAGCATTACCACGGCAATGAGAACTTACATCCTGTACTCGCACTTTCCAGAAGACTTCCGAGAATCCTCCTCCGGGCTGAATGAGTAGTCAAGAGTGATATCCAAATCTCTTGGGTTCCTGACATTCGGCTTGCTTGTTATGCGTCCGCTTATCATCTCGCCATGCTGTTTCGTTAGCTAACGATACATGCCAAAAGTAGTCATATCTTACCTTGACACTCAGAACATCGCGCAGATAGAATACAGTCTGCTTCCAGTGGGTGTACCTCGCATGTGGACCGGTGGAGAAACGAATAGGCTTGTGGCACTTGGAGAACTCGATGTCGAACCACGCGATGAATGCATGAACGAAGTCATCACGGCGGGAGGTTAGGGAGAATTCTCGAGAAAACTCAAGATCATCCTTTTGGACAGTATAAAGATCAATGTCGAGAACCAGGGATTGGTCTGTGACCACGGCCTTCATATCGACAGTGTCCACCAATGGCTCAGTCAGGGCAACCTCCTTCAGAGGGGAAAAGTTGAATCCGTAGACGTCGTCCCAGACTATAATAATATGAAGTTAATTAACAGTTCACCGAAATTAATTTTCAAGCTGTCGCTCACAGCCAATCTTCTCTTCCTTATAATCGCCGTCTTCAATCGCGGCAAAGTGTACAGTAGCTCTGTCAGGGAAGATGAGTCCACCAGGCACGAGATACTTATCTCTCGCAACGAGGACAGTATCGAGCATGCTCTCATACAGTAGGAAGTAACCCATCCACTCAGAGATGATGATATCTACCTTGTCGAACGGAAGAACGACTTCCTCCATCTTTCCCTTAAGCAGCGTGATCTTATCCGAAAGCCCATTCAGCTCCACCAACTTTATAGCCGTGTCAATTATCGTTGACATATCCACCTACAAAAAGTCATCGAGATTAGCAAACTACGAATATAACCTGAAATCAGCCAACTTCCAATGGCTAAACTCACTCCGATAACGTGCTTAGCACCAGCTCGGGCCGCAAACATAGACAGGATTCCGGTTCCACAGCCTACGTCGAGGACAACTTTCCCTCTGAACATATGACTATTCTGGTATATCGCATTGCGGTACGACAGTGTCCGGGTTTCATCCTTCAACATCTCCTCATGGATGCCAAAGTGATCGTAAGATGAGAAATAGTGACGCTCCGCGAAGCTCAAGCTCTCGTCCGGAACTGCACCCGAAGCCGAGGGCTGCAGGTCGGATACTGACATTATACTCTTCGAATTATCGCCGGTGGAATGTTCGCTGCAACTTCTATCTATCTAAACAGATTGAACGTGATGAGCTCCTGGTTCACACACTGATCTCACAGAACTACCGCTCATGTGAGAAAAATTTGAAACTTAAATAATAGTTACCCGGATATGGTGTAAGGAGAGCTGGATAGATAGATGCATTTGCGGGTAAATATCACGCATCCTTTCACGATCACTTCCTGTGATCTACAGGCCCATGGAATTGGTCTAAGCAATTGATTCATCTAGTCGTGAAGTGGATATATAGTGTAGATACCGTTGTCGGCTTGTTCTGAAACCAGTGTAGCCCGTTCGTACGAGTATAATTCGAAGTTGTTTCTACACACTAGTAAATTTCATTATGATGCAGGATAACTATTGACTATCGACAATGGAAACTCTTAATAATACAGACACCCAAATTCAAATGCTATAGACAAACCGAAACCTAGTATCACTCCGAACCTTGCTCAGCGGCCCTTCGTTCCTTGTGCTTTCTCTCCTTCTTTTCACTTTTCTCTTTCTTCTTTTCACTTTTCTCTTTCTTCTTCTCCTTCTGACTCTGATTATCAACTCCCATATCCAACTTCATTTTCTTTTTCTCCTTCTTTGGCTCGTCCTCGATAGGCGCAACAAAGTCCCTCTCCCTGTCCCGCTTCTTCTCATTCTTTTTGGCCTCCTTGAATTCTCTCTTCTTTTCGTCTTCCTGATGCATCTTATCTCTTTTAGATAAGAAATATTCACCACTCTCCAGCTGTAGATCGACTTGACGTGGCTGTTGCGCAGGCGGGAAAGGAGTATATGGCTTCTTCTCATTAACGACCTTCGGCTTTCGTCTCTGGACATTGCGCTTTTTGAAGTGAGGCAAGAACCTGTCCCAAGATTCATTCGCCAATTCAGGATTCATCGCCAATTCCCGCTTGATCATGAGTTCCTTAATATGATAAATTGGATGAATATTCTTCATGCAGTCCTCGACCACCCTTCGCGCCTCCTTCAGACCCTTGTACCCACCCATAACCGCAACTGTATTTCCTTGGACCAAAATATAGCACTGTGTAAGCAACTCTAGTGCCTTGAGTGTATTTCCGTTCGGTCCCAGAATCCGCTGTCGCCGCTTCACAAAACGCTCCTTATTGCCGACCAAGTTGCCGATCTTGATAACGTCGCAAGCCATCATATCATCTTCTAATATTCTTGACGCCTGAGGAAACGGCACGCTCCGCGCCAATAACTTGATCAAATCCCTTGCCTTCAAGATAGCCGCTGGATCGTACGTCTTGAGGGTCGTCCTTACCGTCATGGAGCCCTCGACCAAATCCAGCGTGCAAGCGACTCCCTTCTTCTCTAATGCGCGAGTCACATCGCCCCAGACCTGACGGAGGTAGTTTTCGCGGTATTTGGGGAATAGCGTCGCGAACGAGGACTCTTCCGTGAATGGTTGGCCAGTGACGTTGTCTTCTGGTTTGAACTCCGGCTCAGCCCACTTATCGACCGTCGCCACATCCCAGGGCTTGTCCCTATTATGTGTAGAAGGCATATTTCGAGATCGTGTCTTCGTTGAGGTTCGTATCACTGTACAAGAAATGGTCTGATCGGGCGGTCACTTCGATTTACGAATAAGTTGAAGGTGAATCCTTAGGGTGCGAACGCTGTTGGGACAAGAAAAATTTCGAAAAAGTTAAGCCACGTGCCAGACAGGATGACACGCTTGGGATGCGACCAACTCAGTTAGCCCTAACCGCTACTTTACTACGCGTTCTGGGTTAGGTGCTCCAATGTATTGACGAACTCTAGACTTCCTCATCGAAATGATGGCGTTTGATTTATATCGATAAACGAAGGTCAGCCGGTTTTGCAGACGAGTCTGAAAAATATATATGAACCGGGTAAGCAGGCAATGAGAAGATATGCAAGAGCCACCAGTAGCTGGTTATTGAATTGAATTCTCGTGCCTTCGGTAACTGGGTCACGTCGTCATCCACCTGATTCACCGACTTAATAGCTACTCTCGGGTTAAGATGATGTGCATTGAATGCGCGCATCCAGTAACGTCCCTCTACACCGCCTACTCCTCCAATAACATTCGCCTGACCGCCTGTCCCAATTGCAACAAGTTCGCCGACAAGTACATCGAGCACGACAGTGTCCTCATCTTCATTGACCTTGTACTAATCAAGCCCCAGGTGTATCGCCACCTGGCGTTCAATCGTCTCTCGATATCGCCGCACTTACAGTCTACTGTGCGGCGGATGTTCGTTTTGATTACACTGTTTGATGTGTATCTGACTTGGGCTAGGGTGGAGAAGGAGATGGGGAGGTTGGACGCTGAAAACGAGACTAGGGGGAGCGAGCTGCAGAGACAGATATTGCAGTTTCCGGCGCTGGGGCAGTATTTCTTCTTCCTGGTATACTGTCTTACAGAGACACTCATTACGCACATTGTCTTACGATTCATGGCACGGTTTGTTGTACATGTTCCTGAGAATAGCAATGATCAAAATGCCTTGCCGACTACGTATGATCCCAACACTGTGTCAATTGCGCTCCTCATTTCTTCCGCTACAAAGCTATTCCCCATGCTTATGGTCATATGGAGTTACGACATCCCGGCAGCAGCAAAAGCGGTCGGTTGGGCTGTGAATGTGAGCACAGTCGAGGCACTCAATATTGTCTTGCGGTGCGGGCACTTGCGGGCAGCTGGATTACTTGGTATCGCAGCGTTGGTCAGACGGATAGTGGTCGGTGCCTTGGTCCTGGGATGGGTTGCACGGCGGATTGGAAGCAGCGGCATGGTTGGTGACGAGTTCGATGTAGTAAAGGGAATTCTAGGGTGGTAGGTGTGCAATAACTAGTGAATTTTCATTCCGCTTTTGGGTAATATATTGTACATGTAGCATGCATCGACCAAATAATTTCAAAATGTTGTACACCCAAAGTAACGCCAAATCCATAACCCACTCGCAATTATTAATCATCGAAATACACCCTTCCTCCCTTAACATAAGCTTCCTCCCTTCCTAGGCTTCGCTGAATACATCCTTCAAGCACATCACATCCTTCCTTCATAAGCTGCCACTTAGAACTTTTCAACCCATCAGTCACCATCCTCAGCAGTCCGACCGTCCTATTCTTGCCCTCCAGCGCCGCTATCTCCCGATCTGTCTTCGCGAAATTCGTCCGCTCCAAAAACGCGCGACCTTCCTCTGCCGCAGGAATCCTCCGCTCCTCTTCCTCGACCTGCTCGTCCGTCGGCGACGGTTGTGGTCTCCCCCCGTTTGCCCTATCGCGGTCCCCCAGAACGGTATTCTCCGGCCCTTCGAGACAGAATCCGTATGCCCATACGAGCTGCGCACAATGTGAGATTATTTGGGACCGATGCACGAAAGTATCCTCGTCTGCGTTGTACCCTGTGTGCGCGCTACTGTAGTACCCACCGATATCGCCGATGATGAACGCCTCGTAGATACTCTGGAGAGCATGGAATACCGCGCTGGGCGCGCGTTCGGATATGGCCCAATCGTTCATGCGGCGCTTGGAGGCGAGGTAATCTTGATGCCGCGTCGGGCGTCCCAGCACACGGTGCACGCCACAGAAAATTTGGAGGTCGTAGATCGAGACGCGCATGGCGACGTGTGCCATGTGCCACATAGGTGGCACATTGCGCTGCAGGTGGGAACTGTCGTTAGGTGGGTAAGTAGCCCCGACAAGTCGGGGGAACCGCCTGTCATAGTCAGCTCTCCAAAAATCCAGAGCGGGGGCGAGCGTTGTACGCCATGTGTCCCGGAATGCACCCCATCCGAGCGACGAGACTTGAAGATCGAGCTGTTCCATTTGGTACGATAGCGACATCAGGCCGCACAGCAGGACAATCGATCCAAATCTTCCTGTCGCGACGGATTGCTGATTGAGGAGCTTCTTGAGTGCTTTCAGGAATGGCATAGTCGGCGTCCGCACAACGTGATTCCGATCTCCAGGAATGGTGTCCCACGCATCCTCATCACACGGGAGTGACAGCCGGATCTCGTGTGTGGACATGACAAGTGAATGGCCAAAGAGCGTCGCATGGCACACATCGAGAATAAAAGCCATAAACGCCGAGCGTTTCGCAGACTCGGCCTCGATCCATCGCTTCCAGATTTCGGAGCTCCCATCCATGGATAATGCAGAGTTGTTTGATGACGAGCCAATCAGTGTGGATCCACGTCTGATGAGCTGCAGTGTAGTGCCGTGGTGAATGTGAGCTCGCTCATGGAATCTGCGGGTCGTCATGGTCTTCTCGTAAACTTCGAGAATGAGTAAACTCTGGATGATCCACACTTTTGCGGGGGGATGAAACCCGGGACTGCCAAAGATAACCCATCTAAGAGGTTCGCCGATTTTGAGTGCCAAGTCACGTGCACCACCGTAGTAAGCACCAATCATAATGATGCTCCAGAGTAATGGACCAGGAGTACTGTCAGCTTCGAATGACGGCTTGTGCAGGATAGGAAACTGGAAGTGGAACTTGTCCCAGTAGAGTGTGATGTAGCGATGGATGCAGTCAAGTTCAAAGTCAGGATGCGACTCGAGTGACGGGATCAGCCCGAGGATATCCAGACGCTTGGTTTCCGACATCGTCCTTGCCGTTGGCGGTGTGGGAGGCGTTAGCAAATTTGGGAGGTCCATGGGTGACTCGAAGGCTGAGTAGAGGTTTGAGGGCAGAAAGAGATCCCGCGCACCGGAGAGCATGCCGTCCGAGAAGAGCCAATTGATGAGGTCGGTAGCATTCGACGGTGATGCCGCAGTTGGGATGGCCGGACCTTGATGTTGACTCTGCTGACTGTGTTGACTGAGCGGACTGAGACCCAGTGGGGACGCAGTATGAGGTACAGGGACATGCTGCTGCTGAGCTGGGGGCAGTGGGGGATGAAGCGATTGGGGCGGTGGAGGTGGCTGTAACATATCGTATGGTGGATTCATCGACATTGACTGCGGTTGGTGCGGAGGTATGTATAACGGCATGTGTTGATCATACGTAGGAAGGAGTCCGTTTCCAGTGACTCCGCTCGATCCGTTCGATGTGGTTGATGCAGCCGACAGTGACTGACGTCTTTCCAACTTCATCTCTCCACCATCCCCTTCCTGGGCCACAGTTCCTGGAAACCCCTGCTCTTCATCTGGAAGTATGCCGCTCGTATTTCGCCTCCGATGTCGTTCAAAATGTCGTATGCGCAAATCTTCGCGAACAAACTCTTTGGCGCAGCCAGGCCAGGTGCAACGAAATATGCCCTTTGGATTGTCTGCCCATTCCAGTCAGCCTTCAGCATGATAATACAACGCTTGCGTACGTACGGTTGAGCTGGTGCCTTGCGAGATGCTCGGAGCGGGTAAACTTCTTGCCACAGCCAGGGGCTTCGCACTCGAAGACCTTGTCCAGGCCCTTCCGTGAGCGACGGCGCTTGCGGGAATTTCCAGTGTCACCGTTGTCGTCTGAGTAGTAGCCTTCTGCTTCTGGCGTTGAAGGAGGCAATTGCTGCTGTTGCTCCTTCTTCACAGAGAGGGCGGCAGACACAGAGACAGGCGGCGGCAGATTGAGCTGATGGGCTGTGTCCATTGGTCAAGCACAATAGAAATGCGTCGAGAATATGTTGTAAGCGAGGGTCTAGCAGGGCGGTGCGGGGAGAAAATGCGGAGAACCTCGAGGCAACTTTGGCGTCAGTTTATAGAGCGGCGGGATTGCGGAGGTTTGTGGGGACGCGAAAAGGCGAGCGAACGTTGAACATTGTACAACGAAGCTCCAATAGAGTTCGACTTCATTCAGCGGTCTGCGATTATTGACTGACTTATAGAGACCAAAAGAACAGGAGATTAACGCTAAATGGACTCGCAGTCTACGGATGACAGGACTGCCCTGATACCATCGCATGGCCATCGGCAGCGTGCATCAAAGCTGAAAGTTTGATTCCAGTCATCACCTCTCATATCCAGACTACATCACGAAGGAGTCTGCCATAGAAAGCGGAAATGGGTCAATGAGAGGATGCGAGAACGACCAACATATAGACGTGTCCTCCTTGTTTTAACAACAAACATTCTCGCGTCATGCTTCCTCCCGAATCTCGCGATGACATCCTCGTTCGTCGTCGTGTCGTTCTTTCTTTCTGGGTATGCCAAAGTGTAATCGCTACTGTCTTCTGGATACTAATTACCTAAGGCTGTCTTCGTCTTCCTCGGCTTGCCACTCTGGTTTTACACGACCGCCATTCACCGCACACCTCTCCCACTCTCAGTCTTAGACTCTCTCGTACAGAAGCTCGATGCACGCTTAGGTCTGTCCGATGAGGGAAGCAAGGGTCTCAACATTGATGTCGCTATTGGCGACACTTGCTTCCGAGGCGCGACAACTATTGGTGCCATCGAGGACTCTTTTTACTCACTTCTGCCCCGTAGTGGACAGAATCACATATTCAACATCAATATTGTTGATGGTCGCGTCGTGGAGCGGCAATACGAGCGATATTTTTTACAGTGCTCGTTGACAACCCGCATGTCCCCTCCAAAGACTCGTGTCGACAAGGACGGTCATATCCGAGTGTGGCTTACAGATTCAAGCGAAGACGAGGTGCTTCGGATTGCACAGGGAGTCTATGACGCGTTTTCCGGGGATATAGTATTCTTCAACAAGCATGCTCTGGGATCGCAGGAGAGGGTGGAATCAGACACGGAAACTTCGATACTGTTGCGAGGTCCGGCCTACGCGGAGAACGTGCATCTGTCGTTCACACTTTTGGTTGCCTCGGCTTCTACGTCGTCCGCAATTGCCGACCCCGTTTTAATGTCAACATGGCGAGCAGAAATCGAGAAATTATGCACATCACTTAAATCGGGCAGTTTGTCTCGATATGTGGAAAACATTACATTTGATTCCGACTTGTCATTCCAGTTTATAGATTCGCAAGATGACTTAACTAGGACTCTGGATAACAGAGATTCCGTTATCGCCCTCCTTAATTCGTGGGACCTCACAGACATCACCATGCCCACGAGGACGTCGTCGTCGTCTCGGATTTTGCAGTTCGTGTACTACCTCCCACCAGCTGCATTCTCATCGAACAGAACGGCCAAAAATCTGAGCTTTACGGTCGCGAGCTGGGGTGGCGTCGTGGTAGCACCGGGGGACGCAGATAGCACTAACATCAGCAACAGCTTCATCAACATGGCCTCCGCAACCCACGCATTCGAGAAACAAATTTACAAGCTGCTTTCGCCCGTTTCATTCTCCGTCACGTCAAAATCGCTGTCCAAGGCTGAGAAGCTCTTGCCTCAGCCACATGAATTTGCTCGTATAGCGACGTTTACGAATCTGCGTGCTGCAGTGGACATGCTAGCTTCGTTATCCCGGCTCGTCACGGCCCTGCCCGAGATGGCTGTCCCCGAATCTGTCAGCGAGTTTGTTCACAATGCCATATTAGAGTGGGAGAAGGCCGCCGATGCGCTATCGTCATCGAATTCCAAAAGACTATTATTACAGCCACAAGGCGAACATGACCTCCTTCATCACTCTGCCAAGGCAGCCGGACTGGCAAAACAAGCTATATTTGATAAGAACATGATGCTAAACATGTTTGTCCCCTTTGAGCACAAGGTCGCAGTGTATCTGCCGCTGCTTGGGCCAGTGCTCGTGCCTCTTGTTGTGGGATTGCGGAGGATAGTGGGGGAGTGGAAGCAACAGTGAGAGAACAGCAGGCCATGACTTCGTATGAGTCGATGCTGCTTGATGTATTATATAGATCTTTTCAACACAGCCTGAGAACGATACACTACATGGGTGTATGATATAGAGGAAGTTGATACAAGTATGATAGAACGGCAATTTATGATGACGACTCCAACTCATCCTCGAAACTACCTTTCTCTCACCTAATTTCATATTTATATATCGCGCAAATGTTCCCACTCGCCGACCTTCGAATTCCCATTCCAGAGGTACATCTCTGCCTCTAAATTCAGTTCTCCATCCTGTTCATGCACCACGCATCCGACGCGCATCTGCAAACGTCCTTCGTCCTCCCAAGCGTCGTATTTTACAATCTTCCCAGCACTGATATACACCAACCGGCCCAGCACAACCGCTTCTTCCTTACCGTCTGCGGTTGTAATACATACCCTTCCCCGCGCAAATGTCGGCCTGAATGCCCTGAAGCCAAGGATTTGGTAGTTAGGCAAGGTGAATGCATCGGGCCCCACCATGAATTCAACAGGCGGGAGCTTAGCGGACGCGGCGATGAATATCGGGATTGGCTTAGGCTGCTGGATTTCGGCAATGCTGAACGCGGAGAGGGGCGTGCACGGGGATATTTCTTCGGTGGGGGAGGGGGTGGAGCAGAAGGATAACGGGGAGCTGGACATTGTGAACGATGATAATTATACACTCTCGTTCTGTGTAGATTTGCTGATGTTTAAAGTAAGGGCATGAAGACGATCGTCTAAAATGGTATTTTAATGTAGACACGGGGCGTCGGCCAGAATCGCAATATGTATCAGTCAATTTTGAAATGGCTTGCAGGCACCAAATCCAGCGAAAGATGAGTGGACACCCTTATCTTATATATACAGAGAAGCTATTTACACACATCCCCTGTAGTATCGTACAATATGGGCTTTGTTTATACAACCCAACGCTGGTCTACATTTCTCTAATCAATTACGCGCTCTCCGACTCTCAGTCTCATAAATTAGCTCCATCAGTTGCTTATTGAGCATATGCCTTTTAGACATATATAGAATATTATCTTTCTTCGACAAAATACTATGTAGCCTCAATGTCGCAGGTAACTGTCTCGGTCGACTCGCCGGATCATTGGCTAAATCCGGCGGAGTAACGTATCCATACCCTGGGTCAGTTGTAAGCCGAGGCGGCACTGGCTTAGACACTGGCACTAGTATTTTCGTCCCACCCTCGTCATTCGTGTCCGCCTTCGCTAGCGCCATCGCCCTGCGTACCTCACAATCGTAGTCATCCCAAACAAAGCGTAGCAGCGTCTCCGCGATCCTATAAGACGCATACGCGTCGTTCGCGGCGTATTGGATTTGATCGTGCGTCAACTCCTTGGAATTCCATGGCGACCTCTGCAATGATTTGTCGACCTCGAAGCCCAGGTACTCCTGGCACATGGTGGATAGGCCCGTGTTCCACGGCTTGGCTTTCATATTCGTCGTGACTAGATGCCGCGGATCGGCCGCGACGCGGAGTTCGCCGAGGTCGAGGAATCCGCTGGGCCGAATGCCGTAGCAAGTCGAGAGCTTGCGCATATCGGCGAAGATGTTCGCGCCGACTTTGATGAAGTAGTCGGATTCGACGAGGGATATGACGTAGGACGGAAGCGTCTTGTTCCGCGGGAGCTGGAACACGAACACTTTGTTGTCCGTGGCTAGTTGGATCGTCGATACCCGATTATCTCTAATTTTACAATAAATATGCAGCTCCAAAGAACGTGAGTGGGCAACTAAACCGTAGCGAGTACTTACGCCTGCCACTCCATATCGAATCCAAATACTGGTCCGTCCTCGTCCATTAGCGTCTTCACCGACTTATTAATATCCTCTTCCCCATGCTTCATCCGCACCGTAACACCAACTGGATGATTACTTCTCGCGTATCCCTTTGCGCGGTCGACAATATGCCCCTTCCAGTCCCGCGAGTCAAATAGCGGCCAGTCGTGGTGCTTCCTGCTTTTCCTCTTTAGGCGCGACTTCTCCCTCGAAAGGAGCCTCGCGATGGTGTTCCGAAGTTCTTTCTGGGAGTGCGTCAGCGGGTTGAGTTCCTCATGGACCGGGATCAGCTCTGGTTGCAGGCCAATCAGAACCGCCACATCTTCCGTCATAACTGGAGGTCTTTTTGCGCTCTTTTCGCTCTTTTCGTAGAACCATTTGTCGTCTTCAACATCGGGCTCAGATGTCAACACCTTCCAGCTTCCATCTTCGGCCACCTCCTCATTCTGCAGCTGGTCCGCTACAGTCATAGTCTCTACCTTCACTGTTATATCTCGTCGCTCTCCATTCAAAAGCCTAGCATTCTCTGCCGCCCTTGGCAGCACAATACCCCACCTTACCAATCGTTTCCACCGGCCCACCAAATGCTCCTTCTCCCGTCCGACCACAAAGTCCCCCGGGATTCTATTCACAAGTGGATCAACATTCGCAAACTGCACCGTCTGCGTTCCGACTTTGGCGGTCTCCACACTCGTAGGATATCTGAACAGCGGCTCGGAGATTAACAATTGCGAGGGATACTCAAACCTATGGCGACTCGCGTTCTCAGAAACTGAAGAGAAGGAGAAAGAGCAGCACGCAATGGTGTTCCTGACATCGCTGATATGAGAAGGATCGAGGCCGTGAAGGGCAAGCCAGAAGGAAAGGGTGGGGTATGCGTTCGGGTCGTTTACTAGCTCGGAGATTTTGGACGTTGAAAGGGAGACATGGAATTGTCGAGAAAGTCGCATTCGGAAGTAGATGCTGCGCGTAGCTAGACTAGGTAGACGGCGCATTGGACGAGAAGGAGGCGTCCCTACATATGTGTGGGTCAAAGAAGCGTCAGAAAGTCGCTGGTTAGCCAACATCTAAATCAAGAAAGTGTGGGACAACAGAGAGATTCGTGCGGCTCGGCCACGACTTCTACTAACAGCATCAGAAGTCACCCAGTCAAATCTTTCTTTTCCATCATGCAATCAAAACGCTTTATTCATTTAGGGCCCCTCGGCAACTTTTATTTATTTAAATACAGAATTATTTTGGAAGAAACTGACAACTAGAGTTCCAAATTTTTGAACTTTGTTCACGGAACTTTGGTTACCCTGTCGAGCCCCTGAGTTGGGAGTGCTCTGCTCGCCCGCGCCCTTCTCGCGTTTCGTACATTTATGCTGTATTTTTTACGCGCATCTATTTCGATTTTAAGATAGTCTACGTTGACATTAATTCGCCAAAATGACGATCGACTCCCAGTTGCACGCCCCGCTCCAACCTAGAGTCATCGCGCACCCGATTCCATCTCCTGCACTCTGCCTGTCCTGGCACACCACCCAATCCGGCGTCCCATACCTCGCCTACGGTCACGCACAAGGCATCACCATTCTGTCTCCTACCACATCGCATCCGCTCTCCCCCCTCAGCCAAATTGCGCACATCCATGTCGGCGTCGCGACCACCGCCCTCGCACTCCTTTCTTCTTCCGACCACGTCCTCCACGTCAATTCCGCCCACGCAGACTTTTCGGTCCGGACGCACCATGTGGCGATACAACCTTCAGCCGACGCCATAACAACCACCACAGTCGTTCTAACCGGTACTTCGGGCCACGCGTCCCCAGTGTCCTGTCTCGCGGCCGCTTTCTCGTCGCCATCGACGATACTATTAGCTTCTGCGAGCACCGACCGAACTCTCATCATTTCGAGTGCGTCCACGTCCGGCGAAGAGACTGCAGTTACCATTCCGCCACAGGCTTACACACTTGTGGGACCGGTGTCGCACGTGCTGTTCGTGCCCGGACGGAGCCAGCTCGCCGTACTGGAACGGGTGGTGCAGCAGGGTATTAGTAAGGCTAGCCGTGTCCGTATATTAGATTGTGCAAGCGGTGCGTGGGATCTGGGAATCTACTGCGGAATTACCAAAAACATCAGCTTTATCACCGGCCAGGGCGTCAAATTCGCCAGCCTGATAGCAGTGGAGGAGAAGCAGTGGCGAGTATACCGTGGGATATTCGGCCCGGGAGAGGGAGAGGACGTGCTACGTGGTGGGTCAGGGTATACGTTCGCCAGCGATCAGGGGGGGTTTCGTGGTGACGGTGAAATTGGCGGGATGGCGAGGGTTCTGGCGGTGAATGGGAGCGTGGTTGCGAAGGTGTTTGCGGGGAAGGAGGGAGGGGTTGCCATATTTGATTTGGAGGGAGGCAACGGTAAGTGTGTTCTGGTGCGTTGTTGTTTGCTCTGTATAGACTGGACTAAACGAAATTCTACAGAATTCGGGAAGCAAGCAAAGGTGAAGTTCCCTAGCACGGACGTGAGCGTCGCGGCGGTACGGGAAGAAGGGGGTATGGTCGCTGTTGCATGCGGTGCGGAGCTGTTTCTAATAAGCACTGGCAATCTTGATGACGAGGACTTCTCAGGGTTTGATGAAGATTCGGTAGAGTACGAGGCCAGTGTAGCTGGGTATTAACGATTCGTAAAAGGAAACAACTGACATATGCTGGAACTGACATTCGCGCTATATCTAATAGCGAAGTCATTCTGTGTGGTTAGAACGAATTATGGAGCATGACGCGGCGATTGCCTGAAGATATTCCCAGCATGGCGTTAGCGCGACGAACAATCACGGGTCAAGTCCCATTCATAACTTGACTAATGTGCGAGATTATGAAGCTAAAGTAAAATTGCACTATAACAATATAGCCCGGCAACTAGATCAAAATTCCTCGAGCGTATTTCACTCGTGGGGGAGCTAAGTGGACATTGTACGAAATAAATGTTTAGGATGAGATATATATTTCATATCTTTACCGTCCCAACTCCTGGAGCAGTCTGTCGTTGCGTCGTGCATTTGGGTGGTTTGTGGTTTGTTGTGGCCGCTCTCCGGTCCCCATCCTCTCTTAACGTGCTAGTCTCCGTCATATTTTGATGTGGCTTCTAGACAGCTAACTAACGACCTCCCACCTCCCCACAAAATCGCGAAAGTAGCGACCACTGGCGAGAGAAGTACCACCCGTTTCCGAGCTCTCGACTTGCTAACATTTCCGTGGACGCTTGAGCGTGGTAACCAAAAACAGGGGCGGGGCGTGGGTGTCGACCAATCTGATCAGGTTGTTCGTATCGTCGAGCCTTCAACGAGTCGACAAATTTGAGACCTAAACCTAAGTTATTACCCTAACCTTATAAATTATTTTGAATTAGTAATTTCACCCGGCGTAAGAAGATCGTCGTCGTCGTTCTATCGCGACTATCGAGACTTAAGTAAGACTACACCCCGTTTCCAAGGTTTTAATAGTCGATTTTGATTTCAGGGTTTCCCGTATAATTCGGGTGCACCACATCTTCACCAATCTCTTGCATGTTATTGGGTGCAAGGCGTTCCAGGTTCACAGATCTGGAAGCCCGTTTTCCTCTATAAATAACCATATCGGATCAACCTAAGAACAACCACGTGACACTGCCCTTTTTATGCTCGACATGCCACAATCTGAATCTTACAGTGAAACTAGTGGTTTTGATAGTTTCGCTAGGGGACAGGGTAAGTTTTGGGCGTCTGGTTTTGCCAGTTTGGTAATTGAGTTTGGTAAAATCCGGCGCTACGGACACTAGGGACCGGATCTACGAACTGGGAACTACCCTACGGGAAATCACCCATTAGACTCTACCAATTGATTCCTCGATATTGCTAAGTCGTCCGCCTCCGTAACATGTTCGTGTTTTGTAGTCGGTATGTCGTCATTCGGCGTCTGATGGCTGGACAGGCCACGGGCATTACGCTTAACACACAATCCAATCGCATGTAGAATAAAAGCATCCATGACTGCCTCCCGTTCTTCTTCCCGCCTTTATAACGCCTTACCCTTACGCGAACCCACAAACCGTCTACACCTTCTCGCACGCCATTTGACTTCTGGCTCGCTCTCCTCAACCGTATCTAAAATGCCCTTCCAGCTACCTTCAGGAGCAGTCATCCCCGTCCCCGGTTTCGGAACAGGCACCAAGTGGTACAAGCCTGGTGATCCCAGCATCGACCGCTCCGTCGTCGACGCCGTCGTCTCCGCTATCAAGCTCGGCTACCGCCACATCGACGGCGCCGAGGTATACGGCACCGAGGGCGAGATCGGCGTCGCCATCAAAGAATCAGGCATTCCACGTTCGGAGCTCTTCATTACTGCAAAGGTGTTCCCGAAGATCCAAGATCCTAGAGCCGCTCTCGAGGATTCGCTTAAGCTATTCCAGCTAGACTACGTCGACCTGTTCCTTATCCACGCCCCGTTTTTCGACGAGAAGACCAAGGGTATTTCACTCGAGAAGGCATGGGCGGTACTCGAGGAGCTCAAAGACGAGGGCAAGACGAAGGATATCGGTGTGTCAAACTTTGCTATTGCAGACCTCGAGAAGCTCAAGGGCGCGAAGGAGAAGGTTGCTGTCAACCAGATCGAGTTCAATCCGTATCTCCAAAACCAGACGCCTGACATTGTCGAGTACAGTCAGAAGAACGGGATCATCCTGGAGGCCTACACTCCTCTGGTGTCGCTGTCGGCGGCCGGAAAGGGCGGGCCTGTGGATGAAGTGGTTGACAAGCTTGCGAGTAAGTACAAGCGGGATGCCGGTCAGATTATTCTCAAATGGGTCCTCCAGCGCGGTATCGTTCCCATCACGACGTCGGCAAAGCCGTCGAGACAGCAGACAAACTTGGATTTGACTGGATTCGAGCTTACGGAGGACGAGATTAAGGAGATCAATGAGTCGGGTGCAAAGAAACATTTAAGATCGTACTGGACCGACAAGTATCCTTAGAAATGTGTACCGATTTGAAGGATGGTACGACGTAGCGTATGGCCTGTAATTAGACAATAGAACTTCTCGTATTATTACTTTCTCAGTCGTATATCGCATACCTAAGGCTTTTCGAATCGCAATTGCGTACAGTATCTCATCTGACGATGGAATTACGGAATAGTGATCTCGCTCGGAGATATCGGCGTTAGAGTGCGATGAATAGACCGGAGGAGGACCAGACCGAGCAGTTGGTTTGCCGGAACTACACCACTGAAACTATTTGAGACTTTATGCTGCAAGATCTGTGCATTTCTGCGGGATCATGCGCAATGCGCAAGAGTTCACGAATAAATGGGTAAGTTTGTCGAAGGAATCAGCTATATATAACGGTACAGAATCTGTACAATTCCATCAATTCTGATACCTGACTCTCAAACTCCATCCCAACTCCAGAACATAATTTCTATGCTCCTTCTCCTTAACTCAGAAATGGCTCTGGTCACCTCACGCTGGATCAGCTGCGTTGATATCACCGACCCTCTTATGCCCCCTTTTCAACAACCCCACCTCCCCAGACGCAGCTGCCGCATTGAATATTGCCTCTCTATTGCTATTACTCGTCGTACTCACAGTGGACGCTTTGCGCGCGGAAGGTGACGTCATCGGCGACGACAAATCGTAGGATACCTCTAGCAACTCATGCAGTTTGAGTGCTACTTGCCTCCTCAATACCGGAATCTTATACGACCTCGCCAAACTCAACAACCCGCCTAGAATATAAACATCCCACGTCGCACCAATCGTCCCGGTATACAGCCACTCCACCAACGCGGTCACAATCTCGTACCGTTCGGGGATAAACAGCACCCTGCTCCTATTACTCTCCAACCCAACCGCTACCGACTTTGGACTCACGGCAGTACTCCCATCGGCGTTATACTGACGGTTCCCAGACGACTCGGACAGCGCAAGGTAAAAGTCTCCCCACCGTGCCTCCAGCACCTTACTTAACACGCCAATCCGTTTCGTTGGCGACATAGAACTACAACCACCGCCATCTTCGTACTCTTCATTTCCCGGGCTATCCCTTCTACTGTCAAAACACACAATCTCCATGTCCGCGAGTCCGTCTCGCATCGCCTCTCGACCCAATATCTGGCCTAGCCTTGAGAACGCGACGCCCGAGTCTGAGGCATTTGCAAACACGCCGTAGCCCCCGACTTCGATTTCCAGGACATCGAGAAAGTTGGAGATCCGGTCGTTGTAGTCCTCAAGGAGGGAGGTATTCGTCTTGCGCGTGCCGAGGAGTACGTGCTTCGCGGTTTCGGAGCAGAAGAACGACGAGTTCCATGATGAGGAGGAAGTGGTGGAGCTGATGTTGATGGTGGATGAGGATGATGTAAGAATTGACGGCTCCTCGTACTCGAGCTTTGTCCATTGTTTTGTGCGAAGACTGTATGCGTACACGGAATATTCCTGTTTCGAGGGATTAAGGTACGTGCCCCCGACGATAATGTTATCACCCAACACCCCGCCGGACGGGAACCTGAGGAATGGCGGTCCGTCGTCCACATTTATCCCCACCTGCGCAAAGGAAAGCGCGGGAGTGGAGAGCACGTCGAGGCTGATTTCGACGTCATCGACATTGTAGTTGGAGTACAGGAACATTGACGACACGGCGAGCGTGGTGGCAGCCGTTGTTGGCGATCCGGTAATTGACCTGCTGCTACCGTTTCTGGAGCCGACATTCGACGCCTTGGGGATTAGCACCGAGCGGTAGGAGCCGTATCCGTGGGAATGACGTTCCCCGGATGGAACTGCCCGAGAGCGAGCCCATGAATCTCTTCGCACGTCGTAAACAGCTATGTCCCGGAGATAGCGATTGTCAGCATCCTGTCCTCCAAGCAGAATAAGCGCCGAGCCACACACGCAGGCGCAATGAGCCCATCTTGCAGACACCGGGATATCGCGTGGAGCCGGCGGCAGAACCGACCAACGACCCCTCCGCAGATCAAAATACCACAGCTCGTTCGTCGGTTGTGACCCGCTAACCATCCCACCAAACAGAAATAACCGTTCATCGTAGTAGGAAATCGTGTGGAAGTATCGTCCGGACGGTGCTTCATCGTCCATAACGACCGGCTGCACTCTTAACCCTCCTACATCCGCTGCGACAGTACTGTTGCTGGACATTGGAGGGTACAATTGCGACCAAGCATACGAATCAAGGTCAAGAGCGAACAGCACCGCGGATAACGCACCCGACTTTACGAGCTTCCCGCCGTGGACGAATATCCGCTTTCCGTGAATCGTGGTCGCCGGGCCGACGAGCTGGGGAGGTACCCTGCCGACTAGCTGGTGGATGGTGGTGTGCAGCGTCGCTGCCGACGCCATGGTGCCCGGGGAAATCTGGCCGTAGTGAGCAGATGTGCTACGAGCGAGGTGCGTGTGATGAAATTCAGTGATTTTCAGGAGGTGAGGCTGACTGCCCATTATTGATGACGTTCCTCCGCCGCACGTCTGTACCGTTTACATCTGGCATTCGCCGCGAAGATTCTGTTTCCCTAAGAGCCAATCACTTGTACCTAATCTGATCTTTTTGCCATCAGTGTCGCCATCACGACGTGCGCGGCCTTTGCGCCCAGTGCATGCAATGTACAGAAACCGGGAAGCAATTGAAAATCGTGAGTACAGCAATAATTGTAGTTGTAGTCTAATTGGAAATTGCATGGAACGTAAAATACTTCTAAATACATATTCTCACATTGTCACATGAGTTTCCTACTAGCATATATGAAGCTGCAAGTCCCAGTAACTACTGTGTGCAAGTCCTAGTAACTACTGTGGACAGAAGAGCATGAAGCGTCCATTGGTCGAGAACTCGCAAGGACGCTAGATACATCGGAAAAGACCTCTCGGCCGTATATTACTGTAGCACTACCAGCAGCGATGCCGCATTGGATAGCTTTAAATGGTACAGCAGTTCATTTGGCACTAGGTGAGAGTGCTGGTCAGAAAAAGAACCTGAAGTTCAGGTTCCATCATATTACGTCGACGGTATCGGTGAGATCAGTTTCATTTACCTAATAGCAGTTCTCTTAGAATTCGGACTTTAAAGGCGTGAAAAATGTACTGTAGAGGGGAGCAGATCAAGTTGTAGTTTTCTCAGGGTGTGAAACTATTACCCCAAGTCGAGGGAAACCACTCCGGTCGCGAGCGAAGTACCTAACTTGAGAAGGATCGGAAGTGTTTTGCAGAAGGCGGTCACTAAACAGAGCAGTCATATTAAACGAGAATGCTTAATCGCAACCGTTATTACAGTCATTACAGAATGGTAGTGGTTAATTGCGCAGAATAATCGAAGAAGGTGAGGTAAAATAACTTTTGAAAGGAATTGTTGCCAGAACCGAGGCACAAAACAAGATCCGATTTTCTAGAGGACAAAATACTACAACACAAAGTGAGAGGCCCTCTATAGACAACCACCCTCTACAAGAAAGCCTCAGCGAGAAGAAATACACTCTCACATGCTTCGGAAGAATTGGCCAAAGAATGAAGCCGACGAGGAATAAGGACTGGCACGAGGTGAGATTTGAGGGTATTCCAATTCCTGGTGACCAGGCGAGCCGAGAACTGTCTTCGTCCGACAAAGGAACGAACATGACCGACGGAGGGACAACCAGGTCCGATGGGCAAATGCATGTGGCCGACGGACAAACGAACAGATCGGACCCACAGAGAGGTACGACTCCAAGGTGGGGAGCCTGTGGTGAGGACGAGAGAGTGACGTTAGGTATTAAAGATAGACGACCCCTTACCCGCAGTGCGTCGTTGGTTGTCGCCACACCGTTATGACGGGTCAGGTCAAACAGTTCGATGCAGCACTGTGAAAAAAATGGATTAGTACATAAGACGAATATAGTTAATTAAGAGATACATACATGAGGGATCGGCATGAATAATATCCAGGCTTATTTCCGTTATTCATATTCGTATCCGTAACCAGACAAAATATCCGTATCCGTAACCAGACAAAATATCCGTATCCGTATCCGTATCTATATCCAGATAGATTAGCCTTATCTGTATTCATATCCGTAATAAATATCTACGGATAATAGAGATATGACAAATTATCACTCACGTGATTTAGACAAACTGCTCAATCCATTCGCTTTGAGGCAGTGGATGGTCTAAAAATCACGATCCACTGACTATATTGAGTATATTGACCGCTCAATTAGGCCCAAAGCCTCTATTTGATCGTATGATTCAATGAGTAGGTACAGTATTCAGTTAAGGATTGATCTACTCATTTGAATCAGCTCACTTTATTCAGTGGATCACTTAACCGAACGTACCGAGTACATTGAATATTCCGACTAATACATAGGTTTATATACAGGATAATATACAGATATATGTCGCTTTGGGTTTCCACAATGTATTACCAGAGTCTGTGGCTCAATCCACTCGATTATTAGCCTGATCCACTGATGATCTATTAATTTGATTCAAGTACTACAACGAGAATTAAAGTACTGGGTTTGTGAAGGAATATATATATAGAGTACTATACTGAAATCAACCTAACCCTCCATATAATATGAACTCTTTAACAACGTCAGCCTCATGGTCTCCCCCATTCGTTCGATGCCTCCGTAGTCCTCACAAAACCCTCCCACTACTGAATATCCACTCACAACAACCTCTGATGCCGGAAGTGGAAAGAAATCACGTGCAGCTCGTGCCATTTTGTAACGGTGGCTCTGGGACAAGGGGCTGGACTAACACTGGACAGGGAAGCTGGGCAGGAACTGGAAAGAACTGCGGTGTATTACTAGGCTTGAATACAAAACTTTCTGACTGAGGGACCAGCAGGTACAGAGACCCCTTTATATATTCTGGTCCCTAAAACATAATAAACAATAAAGAGCAGCAAATCCATGTCGCACATCTTATTACTACCCCAACACTTCATCACGGAGACGGATCTTGAATTCGAAACTCTTCGAGGAATCGTCCCAGTCCAAGACAGCCATGATCCGTGCGAGCTCGGCGAAGAACTGTGTGCATGGGCGATTCCCTTGTTGAAGCTTGCGGAGGTCGCGTTCTGCCGTCAGGCGCTTATCCAGATCACCGAAAGAACCCTGGAGGAAATCCCTGAATGCAGCGTCGGTCTCGAAGGGAAGCTTGTCCCCATCTTCAGGCATTAACGAAGCATAAACCGAAAAGGCATGACCACGAAGAAATGACGCGGCATAACCGATCTTAGATTCTTCGTCCGGAAACAAGCACCGTTACACATTTGTGGATACTCTCCTTTGTGTGCGTTCCACCACTCGAATAGCCGGTTCTCATTATCATTAGTATTTGCGAGGTTAATGATACCGTCATCAAAATACCGATCGATACCCGACACAGGCTTTGATCCTTCTGACGCTTAGCCGGTTGGTGAAAAAACTTGGGACTAGATGGACATCCCTCAATGTAAGCGTCGATCCGTTTGTGAATGTGAGTCATACTGTCCCGACTCCTTCAGCGCGCTTCTTGAAACGTTTTGGGATCTGTGTCTTCTCCTGATTGAACGTTCAAGACAAAATCTCATTGTTAAGAACTCGAGTGGCGCCCACTCCCTAACCAACTGTGCCGTGACTTCACGAACCCTGTACCGGGCCACCGACCGGTTCAGGGCTCATTCCTCGGCCAGATCTGGTGAGGCGCGCGCGAGCCTTGGATTCCCGGGAGCAACGTCGATCTTGTGTTGTTGCTGAATATATCGGCGCACCGACCGGGACTTGTGATACTTGTGCTCTAGTGTGCAGCGGCTATTCAGGATTTCGTCCACTTCATATTCTAATGAGTCAACGGCGACTGGCGGGTGTGGCGGGCCGGCGAGGGAGTCCACGAACTGACGCAACAACGGCAAGTGGAATATATTGTGGATACGTATGGTTGGTGGCAAGGCGAGACGATAGGCATTTTGGCCAATCCGAGTAACCGAAAACGGACCCAGGAAACGGGCATCGAACTTGGAGGTCGGGCTTGTCGTGCGGATGTTCTTTCTGGAGAGGCAGACTTCGCTTCCAATGTCGAAGTAAACCCTAAACCCTACTGCTCTACCCTTCGTCTCTTTATGCTTCCTCCAACGTTCACAATCCCTTGCTCTTAAGCAACCGGTACACGGCCCTTATTATATTCAGCGAAGTTTTCCCAGGTTCAACCTTTGCAAGAAACTTGGCATAACCGTTGGGATCGTTCGCTGAAAATATCGGTCCATTTGCTACCGTATGCAGGATCTCATTGGGATCAAGCTTAGCAAATATGTAATCCCAATGGCAGATGAAATCTGCCTGAATTTGCACGGAGCCGTCAAGTTGTCGTGTGATTGGTCAATTGAATAATAAGATTGTGACAAATAGCAGAAGAAGCAGTGATCTGTCATGCGTGGTACTGTGCCCAGATCATGCCAACAAGATTGGGATCCATGCAATGATTCCCAATAAGCTCGTCAATTCCCCTGCCATGCCCAATAACGTTGGTTGTATCCTCCTTCAAGTAGCAAAGTGGACAGCCATAGTAATCCTTGACAACTGAGTTGAAGAAATTGACCACTTCAATAGCCTCTGCCCTGTCGATATCAGGCACTGTGCGCTTGAGGGACTGAGGGACTAATCGTTGTTTTGGACAAGATCGCTTCAATGTGGATCTAGAAACTGTGAGGGCTGTTGACGATACGATATCGGCGGCTTTTTGCACGACGAATACTATATCGGCGAAATAAAAAGCCTGCC
>PPJX02000100.1:0-59430 GCA_003705915.2 Lipomyces lipofer | reverse complement strand
CTTCGTAACCATCATTCAACAATAAATAATCAACCGCTTGCTTTCGGTGGGGTCGCGTCGGAGGATCCATATTTTCTAAGTTGTCAAGCGAGCGGCAAATGATAACTAACAGATTTCGTTCTTAGTACGTTTGAAAGACAACCGCGTTCCGCGCGTTCCACGCGTTGTCAGGGTAAATTTTTCACGCCATACCTAAATAGGAATGCGATTACTATACGATTACTATACGATTTTGCGGTAGACCATACGATTACTTTACGATTAGGTTCTCATTTTTGCGATTAACTTTACGAATAGTATTAAATTTTGACGGTACCGTAATCGTATCCACCTCTACCATAAGTAGAATTGATTTGAATTTCCACTGGATTCGTGTTGATTTTTCTCGGCTTCAAGCGCTGCGAGCAACCGCACTTGTCTGCTTTTGAGATCGGGGATACTGTAATGTTCCGCGCAGTCGCAGCCCTATTCTCACCTTTACGCACCCATCGTCACCAACTCTCTCTGCCCGTCCAATATTCTCTACCATAGTAGCGCCGATAATCTCCCGCATTATGGCTACCGTCGAATCCTCTCTCCCCTCGCTCTTCTCCAAGTATGTTGAATTCACTGTTCTCGTGCAAGTTAGGTTATTACGATGAGCACCTTATCTGACGTCATCAACCACTAGAATCGACTCCCTGTCGTCGGAGTTCATTTCCCGTGAGCTATCAGTGCTCTTTAAATGCAATGGTTTGGCTATGAAAGGTGCTAATCCGCCCTTCCTTACTACTAGGTCTCTCCAGGGCGGTCTCTATCCCCTCCGTCTCTGCTGACACAACTCTGCGACCCAAAGTCGTCGAGATGGCGCACTTCCTCGAGTCTGAGCTCATTGCCCTCGGCGCGACTGTCGAGCTTCGCGAACTCGGCCCACAGGGTCACGGTACGGATGTTGCACTGCCGCCCATCGTACTTGGACGCTACGGCTCCGACCCCAACAAGCGCACGATCCTCGTTTACGGCCATTACGACGTACAGCCCGCGCTGTTGGAGGACGGGTGGGCGACAGAGCCGTTCGAGCTTGTCGAGAAGGACGGCAAGCTGTTTGGGCGTGGGTCCACGGACGATAAGGGCCCCGTTATTGGGTGGATCAATTCCATCGAGGCGCACCAGAAAGCGGGCGTTGAATTCCCCGTCAACCTGCTGATGTGCTTTGAGGGAATGGAGGAATATGGCAGCGATGGCCTTGACGACCTTATCCTGGCGGAAGCGGACAAATTCTTCAAAGACGTCGACGTGACATGCATTTGTGACAACTACTGGTTGGGCACTTCGCAGCCCGTGCTGACGTACGGACTTCGTGGATGCAGTTACTACTCAATCACGGTGGAGGGCCCAGCCGCGGACTTGCACTCTGGTATCTTTGGCGGGATGGTTTCCGAGCCGCTGATTGACCTCACGCACGTGCTGTCGAAACTTGTCGATCCCCAGGGCAAGATCCTCGTCCCTGGAGTGATGGACCTCGTCGCCCCTTTGACGGCCGAGGAGGAGAAGCTTTACGGTAGCATCCAGTTCACCATGGACGACCTGTACTCCGCGACCGGTGCGAAGACAAACCTATTTGATACCGAGAAGGAATCTCTCATGGCACGCTGGCGCTACCCTACCCTCTCCCTCCACGGCATCGAAGGTGCCTTCTCTGCCCCAGGCGCGAAGACAGTCATTCCTGCAAAAGTCATCGGCAAGTTTTCCTTGCGCACCGTGCCCAACATCCAGCCCCGCGAGCTTGACGCCCTCGTGTTCAAATACATCGACGACGTCTGGGCGCAGCTCAACTCGAAAAACAAGATCAAGGTGGAGCTCCTCCACGATGGAATGTGGTGGCTCTCGAAGCCGGACCACTGGAACTTCGAGGCGGCTAAGAAGGCAACCAAGGCGGTGTGGGGCGTCGATCCGGATCTTACAAGAGAAGGCGGGTCGATCCCGGTGACGCTGACGTTCGAGCAGGCGTTGAAGAAGAACGTGTTGTTGCTGCCTATGGGAAGGGGCGATGATGGCGCGCACTCAGTAAATGAGAAGCTGGATGTGATTAATTACATTAATGGTGTCAAAACACTGAGTGCGTATTTGCATTACGCGTCCGTGGAACCGGCGACGGCTAAGTAGGTGGAGGGGTGGAATAATGCGAAGTAGATTCTATGTTCTATTTTTGACGTTTCATATACCGTAGAAATAAATAATAAGAACGAGAAGCATAAAGCAAACGCCATAAAAGGTTGAGCTCATGAGATGACGTGACAGACCAAAGCATAAAACAAAACAGAGTTTACACAATAAATGCTAGTTGAATAACCCCTTTCCTTCCGATTCTATATATACTCCGATTCCAAACGTGAAACATGAAACAGAAAAACCGAAAAAGTCGACGTATATGATATATCGACATCCCCGATTCGCCTCTACTCCAGAGCCGGCGGCTCGCACGTACAGAAAAGGTTCAAGTCGCCATAAGCTATAGAACATCCAGTTAGCACAACGCATATATATTGCACAATAGACCGAAACAGCATACTATCATCAAGTCGAGTCACCGATGGCCAAAACTTCCTCTCGCGAAGGTACTCCAATGGATACGCGGCCTGTTCTCTCGAGTATGGCCGGTTCCAGTCATCCCTCATAAGGTCCTTGAGCGAGTGTGGTGCGTTTTTGAGCAAGTTGTTGTCTCGGGGATATTCCCCATTTTCGATCGCCTGAATCTCTGATCGGATGGCGATGAGCGCATCACAGAACCTAGTTACGTCAGTGAGTGCACACGCAGAATCCCAAAATGGCACACACCTATCTAACTCCGCCAAACTCTCTGACTCCGTAGGCTCAATCATCAGCGTCCCAGCGACAGGCCATGACATCGTCGGCGCGTGGAACCCGTAATCCTGAAGTCGTTTCGCGATATCAATCGCCTCGACTTCGGCTCTGTGCTTGAACTCTCTGACGTCAACGATGAATTCGTGGGCACACTTCTCCCGGGAATTGGTATACAGGATATCGTAGTGGTTTCTGAGCCGCTCGGCCATATAGTTCGCGTTCAAAAGTGCATGTTCGGTCGACTTGATGATGCCGCGACCGCCCATCAGTTTGATGTATGCCCATGAAATTGTCAAAATGGACGCAGAGCCCCACGGTGCGGCAGCGACGGGCTGAATGGCTGCAAAGGCATCACCTGCCATCTCCACTACCGGATGGCCAGGTAAAAACGGTGCGAGATGCGCCTTCACGCAAATAGGACCGACTCCGGGGCCGCCGCCGCCGTGGGGGATGCAGAACGTCTTGTGTAGGTTGAGGTGACACACGTCTGCGCCCATGTCGCCTGGTGAACACAGCCCGATCTGTGCATTCATGTTTGCACCGTCCATATATACCTGTCCGCCGTACTTGTGCACGATGTCGATTGCCTCTCTGATTTTGGGCTCGAATACGCCGAATGTGGAGGGGTACGTCATCATGATTGCAGCGAGATGGTCCTTATGTTTGAGCGCCTTGGTCTCGAGGTCGGGGATGTCGAGCTCGCCCTCGGGCGTGCACTTGACAGCCACGACTTTCATGCCAGCCATGGAAGCAGAGGCAGGGTTTGTGCCGTGCGCAGAAACTGGGATGAGGCAGACGTTGCGGTTGGACCCGCCAGTCGCGTCGAGGTATGCTCTGATAGCCCTGAGACCGGTATACTCTCCCTGAGCTCCCGAATTAGGCTGGAGTGACGTCGCATCGAAACCAGTGATATCCGCCAGATCCCGCTCCAACTCGCTGATCAGTTCGGTATATCCCGCGGCCTGGTCACGGGGGATA
Source organism: Lipomyces lipofer (assembly GCA_003705915.2). Taxonomy (NCBI): domain Eukaryota; kingdom Fungi; phylum Ascomycota; class Lipomycetes; order Lipomycetales; family Lipomycetaceae; genus Lipomyces; species Lipomyces lipofer. Next base: position 55,608 of record PPJX02000100.1, on the reverse strand, counting down.
AACGGATGGAGACTACCAAACTCAGGCCACGAGAGCGGGACCATTTGGGTAGTAGCATTCAGCTTCATAGTGCAGCTGCCGAGGGGGATCATGCTGTTAGCGAGCGAGAGATCTTTCGACTGTAAATGGTGGATGTAGCGGAGCATCTCCGTCTCAGTGTGGTAGGAGTTGAAAACGGTGTAGCTGAGGATCTTTCCTTCGCGCTTGAAGGCGGAGGGTATGGCGGCGGGGGATATGACGGAGACACCGAGCTCAGAAGCGAGGTCATCGAGAGTGTCGGCCGTATACGTGGAATGTGGTGTTGTGGTGGCTGTGGCAAAGACAGAGATCAAATCCAAAAGGTCTTGCTTCGTGACGGTCTCGTCAACTGAGATGCCGACTGTAGCCTCGTCCACCTTGCGGAGATTGATGCCGTACTGTGCAACCGCGTGCGTGAGCATCTTGTCCGCGCTATCAACCTTCACCGTCAACGTGTCAAACCAAGTCTTGTTTAGCACCTTAAATCCCAGCTTGGCCAACCCAAGTGCCAGCACACTCGTCAACGAGTAGATTCTGTAGGCAATTCTGCGTAATCCCTTAGGTCCATGGTAAACGGCATACATCGCCGCCATGTTCGCCAACAGCGCCTGCGCGGTGCAAATATTACTCGTTGCCTTCTCTCTCCTAATATGCTGCTCGCGCGTCTGCAGAGCGAGCCGATACGCGTCATCGCCCAACCTATCCTTGCTCATGCCCACCAATCTACCCGGAATCTTCCGCTTCTGGGAATCGGCAGCGGCGAAGAACGCAGCGTGCGGGCCACCGTAGCCCATCGGCACGCCGAAGCGCTGAGACGAACCAAACACGAGATCAGCGCCAAATTCGGAAGGCGGCTTGACAACGGTTAAGGCGAGGAGGTCGGTCGCCACCGAGAAGAGACCTTTGGCGGCGTGGACACGGTTTGCGAGCGCGGTCCAGTCGGTGACAGAGCCATCAGTTGCTGGGTACTGCACGGCAGCGCCGAAGAGGTCCTTGTCATTGTCGGGGAGATCCTGCACGACATTGATGTTAAGCACGGCAGCACGGCTCTGGATGCACGCGAGCGTCTGGAGATGGACGGACTTGTCGACATAGTATGTTTTCTTCTTGCCCCGGGAGGCGTGAAAACTCAGAAGCATTGCCTCAGCGGCAGCGGTGCCTTCATCGAGGAGTGAGGCGTTCGCGATCGCCATACCGGTGAGGTCGGTCACGAGAGTCTGGTAATTGAGTAGGGACTCGAGCCGGCCCTGGGATATCTCCGGCTGGTAGGGGGTGTAGGAAGTGTACCACTCTGGGCACTCGAGTATATTGCGCTGAATCACAGGTGGGACTATGGTGCCGTAGTAGCCTTGCCTACAACGTGACCGTTAGAAAACCATTTACTCCGAGAGCGAACACAATTTCTCTTACCCAATGTAGCTTCGTAGAACTTGATTCTTCGACGCGATCTCCTTCAGCCTAGTGGTAAGCTCTGACTCGGCGAACCCATTCTCGGGCTTGATGCTTAGCGGACGTCTGACGAGAATGTCGTCGGGGACTACGTCGGCCACCAAGGCGTCGACGGAAGAGTAGCCGAGTGTGTTAAGCATATGCGCTGTGTCGTTCGGATCGAGGGTGCCGATGTGGCGGCGCGCGTAACTGTCGGTGGGAGCAAAGATGCTGGAGTGCCGTGTCGGCACGAAGCGAAGAGCCACCATCTGTGCATGGCAGGCGCGCAGAATGCGGGAAGCGAAACAGATGGCCGGCATTTCGTGCAGTCTATCTGGAAACTAGACGGTCGAATGATCTGATGGATGGCACTTGCGCTCCCAAAGCGACCGAAAGCGATTGAGTCGCCCGAGAGGAATTCCCCTATATAATGAGAGGTCGCAGAATGCAAAGACTGCGAGCGGGATGGAGGAAAGAGAAAATAAATCTAAGGCCCGACGCGAATTCGAGATTTCGAAAACTCAGGGTCATCGTTGACGCTCGGCGAGTCGGGCGTTCACGCCGTACGCGCTCAGACCTCAAGCCCGCATTGCATGTTGGGTCAGCAGTAGCGCTATTGATCAGTTCGGGTCGGGAATGAGTCACCGGGTCGAAGCAATATCGACCGAATGTACACTCAGAAATGATGAGAACCACCACGACCACGACAGACGCCACTGGCATCCCGCTAACACTACTACGGCATTCAACTCTCGCTAAGGCCGATCGAAGTGATCTGAACGATATCTGTTCTCTGCTATAGAGTGTCCTCGTTCGTCGTCCGTGTGTCGAGCATCGGAAGGCTGCGTTCGACTTCAGTTGACTTTTGACCTCAATCATGACAGTTTCCGGCCTCACACGCGACCAAGTTGCTCAATTCGAACGCGACGGGTACTTACTTCTACCTGGAGAACTCCCTCCGTCCCGGGTCTCTGCCCTCTTCTCGGAAACCGCGTCACTCCTCGCCTCCTTCTCTACGGCCGACCATCCCCTTACTCGCTTCTCCACTGACGAGCGCGCCCATGTTGGCGACGACTACTTCCTCAAATCTTCCGACAAGGTTCGCTTCTTCTTCGAGCAGGGGGCATTCTCCGACTCGGGCGAGCTGATCAAGCCGAAGGAGAAAGCGATCAACAAGATTGGCCATGCGTTGCACGTCCTAAACGATGAATTCGGAGCCGACACTGTCAACAACCGAAACCGCGAAATCGCAAGGAGTCTGGGATTCAAGAATCCGCTGGTGTTGCAGTCTATGGTCATATGCAAGCAACCCGAGATAGGTGGGAAGGTCCCCAGTCACCAGGACTCGGTCTTTCTCTACACCAATCCCCCTTCGGCCGTCGGCTTCTGGTACGCCCTCGAGGATTGCTCGCCCGAGAACGGAGCACTGTCATTTGTACCAGGATCACATAAGTGGGCTGGGGTCTCCAGGCGGATGGTGCGCGTGGATGGTAATAAGAAGGGAACAGGGTTTATACCCGTCAAGGGAGTCGAGCAGCCTCGGGAGCCGCTCGAGGAGGAATTTGTCATGCCGGCATGTCCTGCGGGTGGGTGCGACTGGGGTTATGTTTGCTGGATGCGTTACGTATTAATTGGCAATAGGAACGCTCGTGCTAATCCATGGGTCGCTACTTCACAAATCCGAGGCGAACACATCGCTCAAGTCACGGTATGCGTATACATTCCACATGATCGAGGGCGAATACGAGTACGATAAGCTCAACTGGCTCCAAGTGCCCCCATCGGAGGAAGGGGGGGCCAATTTCACGCGCTTGTATGCTTAGTTGGTATTATATAAAGTTAATTATAGCGGGTAATTGGGCGTAACGGTTCGCGAATAATAGATATATGGCGAATGCATAATTGAATTGACGTATTTGATTATCTGCAGTTACAAGATCAATATCTAACACTTCGTAACGAATACTTTGAAAGTTCCGACTTTGTGCCCTTTGTGCTCTAAGCCGTTGTCATTCATCCTGCCGGCCTATCCAACTATAATTTTAGTGACGTTCCTTTCACATTTAGAACAATGGCTTGAGTTGTATACTATTTATGATTTCTGGTGGCAGCTCCTGTCAGCGGCGAGGCTAAGGATTGGATTTAGCCCTGGGACTGATGTGGGATGCGTTTGCTACATAGACCAGCCTAACCAGTCTTCGAGTTTGAATAGAAATGTTAAATCACTCCGCTTTGGTTTTCCCCTTTCCTTCTAGCTGTCTAAGAGTGTCTTATTATTTCTCCGGGAGTGTTTTAAATTATACTAACAATCCAGATATATAATACAATAATGCCCCTATAATACATATAATACACCAAAAGTCTATGAGAGTGTCCCAAATATGCCATATTCCAGACTTTCATCACTCGCGATTTTCCATCTCAACTTTCCGCTTCTTTCCCAACCTATCTGGCATGACACCGAGTTCTTTCAATTCATCGTACAAGCTGTCACCGAGGCCCATCCTAACCTTGCAGCGAATCTTCCTGAATTTTGCACTCCTCATCAACTCCGTAGCCTGGTGCCTGTTCCTCTCATAAATATTCCTCGCCGTGGCCAGAAATTCTCTCAGCGTTTCCGAATCACTCGCAATCTCCTCCTTTGACCTGCCATCCTCCGAAGCAGTCTCCTTCGGATGTGGCGCCAACCTTAGTCGCCCATTCAAATCCTGCACCCCATGTAACCGCTCATACTTAGACATTGGGCGCGCGCCTAGAGCACGCGCCAGAATGTATCGCTCAGTCAAATCTTCACGATCATCAAGGAACATCTGTGCGTCGCCGTCCCACGCGAGGTTGTGCATACATGCATTCCAGAGCGCGCTCTCACTTGGACCCATCTTGGTGTTGAGGTTCAGAGCGTATGGCTTGGAGGAGTAGAGCTGGTGTGGTGAGAACCGATGAGAGTTTCTTAGCCCGAGAGGCTCTTGCTCTTCGTCTTTCGACATCTCCAGTCTTATCGCCGCTCCTGACAAGAGAGGCAGCTCGGATTCGTGCGCCCTCAATACGTGGAACCAAGCTTGTGCCTTGAGTAGCAGCCTTGCCGTTTGGGGGAGTAGATGGAGACCTTCGACGTGCAGATGACCGTACAGCATTTGAAGGACCGTGTTCATATTGACGAAGAAAGAACTTTGCAGTGCTGCTTTGAATAGGTAATGATATGTCCACGAGTCGGGCCGGACCCCGCGTCTGGTGAGTGATGACAAAACCCCCAGCATCCAGTCAAGTCGCCCAAATGGCGCCATTCGCTTGAGAAACACGTTTATTGTCGTCAGATTTGGACGGACACCTCGGAGGCCATCCATGGAGTTCATGAAGCTCCAGGCCTTGTCAATTCGCCGTTGCTGCACGAGTAATGCAATGATTGTGTTCATTAATGCCGTATTGCACAAGTCCCTGAACTCATGCCTGATGACATCCGCGAGGTCGAGTGCATTTACGTACTTTGATAGCTCGATGAAGTAGCTATGAATAATGGCGCTCGAGATTCCATACCCAGACAGGCGCATCTGCTTGATGATCTCGAGCTTTGGCCGGAGCCCAACGGCAGTTTTGAGGAGTATTATCCACGTGTCTTCGTTGGCTGAAACACCGGACTTGCGCATTTTGGCCAGCATGCCGGCCATGAATGCCATTCTGTTGACAGTGATGATACTGCCGTACTGTGGACGATAGCATGCTGAGAGAAGATAGTTGAAGGTTTCTGCGTCCGGCCGTATGCCCTCGGCGAACATGTTCTTCAGAAGCTGGCGCGCGAGTGATAAATTGCCGGTCTCGACGTAGAACAGTATCGCGAGATTGTACGCCGGTGTGGTTCGAAGAGACCTCAGTGCGTAGTTCCTGGGACTGAACAAGGTTAACAAGATATCGTTGATGACACCGAGACGACTGCTGGAGTTCCTCTTGAGGTAGTCTTCATTGATGAGGCGATAGATGTATGCCGTGAAGAGGATTGGCGTCCAAACTTGGGGAAACTGTGGCACGTCCTTCCATGTAGTTTTGCGCTTGCGCGCCAGTTCAATGTTGAGATTTATACCCATTTGCGCTCGTAGGTGCACTTTCTGAGGCGCGACAGCCGTGTTCAAAATCAATTCTTTAATGCAATTACTCAGATGCACGCCCTGATGCGTTATTTTCTCTTGCGAAAGCATGAAGTTGTCGAGAGCTCCAGACGGTGGTGGTAGTAGGTACTTATTCAGATCCTCCATCGATTGTGTCTCATAAAAGTCCGCCCGCGACTCAAAATTGAACTTTGCTGTACTGTACAACGCTTCTCTGCGCTCAAATCTTGCTTGCAGTTCAGCACTGGCCGTCCCCCGATACTGCGACGGATCTATTCCGGTGACAATCAACTCTTTCAGCCGATCGTCCTGCTCGACCTTCGTCTGCGCCTGAGCGGCGACCATCAAGAACTGCAGGATCGCGTAGCGCCTGTCATCGAGCGCGTTCTTCTCTTCATCCTGTAGTGGATTCTGGACCTGTTCGCTGTCTGCGAACAGGAACCTCGACGAACCTAGCTCATCCAGCAACTCCTGTTCACGCACTTGTATGAGCGAATCTGATTGTGCCTGAGTTCCTCTTGGTGACAGTGGTGTACGTGTCCGTGTCTCTCGAGAGCTCGAACGCCTCACGATAGGTTTCGTTGCGTTCTTATGCCTATCCTGCGCTCCGGTTCGCGGGCCCTTTTCCCGGGCAACGGCGGCGGTGGCGGCTAGCGGAGCCGCTAAAAACCCAGACGTCTTCACACCCGATTCATTGGCGAAGCTGCGTCGCAATTGCCACTGTGGTTGCACTTTTGGCTGATAACAGGCCCGAGCGCGGCAGCTCAGGCAGACGAAGCGACTACACACACGGGACGTGGCCGCCGAAATCCGCGGGTGCATCGGACATGCCCACCTAGGTGAGAAAGACGAGAGGCGTAATGAGTCTAGTGGGAGAGGGGAGCGGTCGAAGCAGAACGTCGAAAACACTTGATTCTGAACAATTACCTTGTACTCCGGCGTGAATGTCTGTGGATGACGAGACGACCTTTGCGTTTAAAATTCGAAAAACTTCCCAAGTCGAGGGGACGCTGCATGCGAGGTTCAACGAATATATACGTATGCAGGGGTTAGCAAGGTTCGGATATTTACCCGGATTTAGGGTAAGGGAGCGCTTAAGGAGAGTGTGTGTCGAGATCACGGCGGCGGCAAATAATTTAGATTGATCCTTCCTTTGAGTTGTCATTACTCACTCAGAAGGTTGCAGTTTTGCAGTTCTCGGTGTGTTTTTAACAGTCCGCGGCATGTATGTGCAGTATATAGGATAGCAGATAGCAATAATCTAATTTATCGGGACGCCAGAGAAACGGGAAACGGAGTGGCTGGCAAGAGGACCGGTACATGAGATCGAGGAAGCCGTTCGTTGGATACCTGACAAGCGCATTTGGTTCTGGTAATGGGGTTTATAACGCCAGGTGTAAGCTTTCACCGAGCACGTCGGAAACAGGTATTGGAGTTTTTATTTTTTACTTTTCTTCTGGCATGTCGTGTCCTAACTTTTACGGTAAACAGCGAGCGTTCCACGATCTGTATATGAAGAACGTGCTAGAGGCGAAACGCCACAAACCGAACACTTACTTTACGCGCGACCACGAAGCCCCTACATTCGACTGTCTCCCCACCGAGGTCATCCAGCGCATCTTCCTGTACTCGCACAACTTCGATCTGCCGCTTGCATGCCGCAGGTTCAACATCATCTTGCGGAACAGTCCGTACTTACAGCTTGAGATGCTGTTAGAGCTGTTCCGGTTGGCGCCTAGTCCTGTGGGATCGTTCTACGACCACAGGTTTGTGACTGTCGGACTTGTGAGGAAGGCGGTTGAGGAAGGGTATATAACTGATCCAACGGTCGAACCTCTTTCTGAGAGCCTTACGCTACCGCCGTATACAGACGAGAAGGTCGCGCTGCTGGAGTATCTCCTGGTTCGCAAAGCGTCACCGATAAATCCGGAGCGAAGTGCGTGGATGCTAGCAGAGGACTTTTACGCAAATCCGGCGGAACCTATCGATGACCGGGCATTGGTTGTGCACCAGACAGAGCATGCTGCGGAGGAAGCATACGCCATCGCGCTCCGATCAAGCAAGAACTACACGGTTCGCGGACAGCTCATGGTGCTGCTTATGACGTTCGTGCCGGGGATCACACTAGATCCGGACATAACCGATATGTTATTTTGTGCGGAACAGTATCATTTGGTGGAATACGGCATGAAGCAGCGAGTTATTGATCAAGACGATCCCGTGCTCTGGGAGAAGGCGACATGTAGGGGAGACACAAAGGCCATGGATTTTCTATATCATTTTAAGTAGGACTATTGAATTCTGGTTCAAAAGAAGATTTTTGGTTCACGTAGTTTGGGTTGTACGATAAGAGAAGACTTGAGTTATAAATGCATCATCATACAAAAGAAAATACAAGTCCCTACAATTTTAACATCCCTATCTGTATATGTCTCCTGACCTGCGTCTTCGCTCGAGACATCATAACGGCACAGTATCAAACTCCTTATCGCCCTCTTCATTCACCCCACCCTCTGCATCCTCGAATTTGTCCGTCGAGGAGTTCTCTGTCGTGGTAATACCTTGCGCGGGCTTCTTGTTCACAACGAGCTCGCCGGACCCATCCTCGACATGTGAGCTCCCGATATCGCCGGAATCGCCCTCGACTATCTCAGCCGTTTCTTGCTCGGCAATTGGTTCGGGCTGGGGAACCTTCACTTCAACGGTGGTTGATTCGCTAGATGGTGTTTCCGGTACTGTCTTCTGTTCTATCGCGACTTCGGGGACCGCAGGAGTGTTTACCACCGGTGCGATTGGCGCTTCAGGCTCTGGAGCAAGCTGAGTTTTCCCGGCTGCCGTCTCCGTGGCGGTCCGAGTCGGCTGAGGCTCGGGCTCGGGAACGTTCGTCTCTTTAGCCGTGTCTTTGGGCACCGACGGCACCGGGGGAGGAGTTGGACTTGCTGTTAAAGGCGAGGGCGATCGCGCCGATGGTCTCGATTGTGTTGCAGATAGTTTTGACTGCGTTGACGAAGGTGTGCTGGAAGGTCTTCGAGGCCCGCTTTCCCTGACGGGTGGCCTCAGTTTTGGATCCGCATTGAGGTAGTACCTGTAAATGAAAGCATAAGCATCAAATTCAAGACTCGGTCAAAAACCAAAGACAGCATACGCTCTAACGCCGACCAGCCTTCCCTCACTCTCACAGGCACGCAGCCACTCTGGCCGCACAACGGGAATATTCGTCTCCATCGCCCGCTCCCACTGCGGACCCCGTCCTTCTACACACACAAAGTGAGTCGTATCAATACGGATCCGATCCTGCAGCGGCTTGGCTGCGATCCTCGCGACAGTCTCCTCCAAAATGGCGCGGTCCTCGTCGCTGACGACGCCGACGCAGACGGTGATCCCGCTCAGATCGGTCATCTTGTGCGTCTTGACCGTGACCTTATCCGAGACATAAGTTCCCGCTGACGTCGCGAGCTCGAGGTGGAAGGTATACGCGGTGTCGATGGACAAGCCCGACAGCTTCGTCGACGTATTTGTCAGAGCGGACGGGATCTTGCCCAGCCGCGTGTTATTTCGATACAGCGAGAGCGACCGCAGCTCCGCCGTCGCGAGGTCAATCGGATCCCATTCCAGGACAATTGACGTCTGCGTCGCGTTGCGGACACGCAGCTGTGGTCGGATTGGACTGCGTTTGCCGTAGAGCTCGTAGATCTGGTCTTGGAGTTGTTCAAACTTGGATTGCTCGGCCTGCTCGACGGAGAGGTCCTGTGCGCAGGTGATCTTTACGATCGAGCCGGCTTGGATTGCGGGGGGTAGGAGGATCGACGGGAACTCGATGAGGTGGTGGTCGGAGGTGAGGAGGACGGCGATGCTGGCATCGAGCTTGCCAACCGTGAGGGAGACTTCGACCATTGAGATGGAGAGAGAGACGTCTGATGTGATTGGGAAGATATTGGGGGGGTTATGAAGTGTCGGATGCTAGGAATCAAATGAATCCGACCTTCCGCGGTGGTTAAAGTTGGCGAAGCCGCAGATGAGAGTGGCCGGGCCAGACGCCGCTTGGCCTGGCCCCTGTGACTGGATGTTTTCACGGTCGCAGAGTGTGGTCGAACTCCCAAAGCGGCGCGCCTTCTCTTACTACTTACTCCATGAATAGCAGTCGAACGAATAGCTAACATCGACTCTCCAGCTTGGGCATTCGGAAACACTTGCAGTTTCCTCTCATATATTGCGGAGTAACCTTCACAACTTGTAACCCCAAAACGATCCCTTGGAAGCTATATAAACCAATTCTCGACAGCCTTCGCACTCCACCAGTATACACACTGACGACATTGCACACCTGACTAAATTCAAAGACATATATATTCATAATACTACTACTACTAATACATATTTGCAACGTAAAAGAATGTAAACGAGCGACGAGCGATTATACCCTACGTATATACCAACATTCGAAACCGCGACATGACAAGTATAGAAAAACACCCCTGATGATTTCGCAGTAAATTTTGGACACCTCCGATCCATGCAAACAAGAAGGATAACTAAACGACCGAATAGCGCATTATGAGGCGACCAACGAACAGGGAGATGCGGTGTTGAGGCGACCTTCGGCATACTTTTGTTGGATGATAGGACATGCATGTGGAGTAATGACGACGAATAGTACAGTAGCGAGACGAGGCAAATGTAAGTGACGGGGGGGATATTAATGACACGTTCCGTTGCGGACTGCGGTTGTACCTACGTTCATGCTGATGGGGCCACCAGGAACGCGCGTCCGGCTGCCAAAGTAAAAGAAGCCGATGAAGGCGCCAACTACGACTGAGAACATTACCAGCCCCTGTGACGTGGGTTAGCATTGAAATCCATTAGTACGGCGGAAATCGACTCAAGAACTCACGTTGTAAGTCATAAACACAAGCCTAGAGAGAAAATTAGCATCAGGACGTAAAGTAAACGATATAACACAATTAAGTTTTGGACTTGCATCAGGAAGAATGAATATAGGACCTGGAATGCGTAAAGAAAGGACAGTATTAAGCGATCCCGAGTCGTTCTGTTAGGGATATACTTTGTCACCAGTAGAGGCAGTAACTCCTCTTCTCGACTGTCTATATTACTATGCATCAGTGTTCATTCCTCGAGCTATCCACCTAAACCACCGACCTGACGCAATGTGGGCTTCATATCTCCGTGTCAGCTCGCGTACAAGCTCGTATCCGACTCCGATCCCGACGATGCCCAGGAGAGTGAGCACAAGAGTCACCGCGTTGTAGACCCGCCACCATCGAAAGACGATGCATATGTTGTCGGTGTTCCACGTGAAGAGCATCTGTTGATAGCGTTAACGCGGCAAGCGGCTTGAATGCATCGGAAGATCAATTGCAAATCATGCCGAACAAAATTGAGGACATACGTTCATGCTGCACTCAGTAGTGCCATGCCCTTCTGGCTCGTGCGACAACACACTCATAGCTGATCCGGTATAGCGATGCGCAATAGATGGCTATAGGGACTTTAAGCCGGGTACAGCGCCCAATCACACTGCTGTAGCGCGGTACTTGTCAACAGCACACTAAAATTCGCGAGGGAAGAGAAGACAAGAGATTCAAGCGGACTGGGGGGAGGGGGGAGCTCGTTTGCGGATCAGGCGATGCTATAAGCCGTCGGACGTAGACAGACACTATGCCGATGTCCAATGCTCGCCGTGGGATGGTCTGTAACGGTTTTCTGTTTACGTGGAGGAGCGGCAATGCCTGGGACGAGGTGGCATATATAAATCGCCATTGAAGAGATCACAAGCGGGGAAAGAGAAAGGGCTTTTGGGTGTACCGCTGTTTACGCTGTCATCGAGCGGTACCACAGTAGTTCCACCCCGCCGTAAGCTCCCAACGAACCTTCGAGTCGAGTTAGCTGACCTGCACTTCAGCAGTTTACGTCATCTACATCGGCAACGAGAGACCAGGACACCCCTCGATTGTTTGAACTGCTTTCGACGATAATACAGGCTTTCTGAGGCGAGGAGGGGCGCCGGCGCCAATACACGACAGCTAAGGCGGAGAGAACAGACCAACTTGGACATGGTGCTAGCCAAGGACGTAGTTGCGTCGAAAGGATATGAACACGCCACGGAGAGGCGGGCGAGCTGATTGCGTGCATATCGAGAAATTTTGGCCTTAGATAGACCAGAGATGAAACTTCCAGTCTAGTATCCGTACCATCTGTGCGCCCCACGGTCTCGGTCATATGCGCCGACACCCTGCTCGTCCTGCGGCAAGCGGCTCGAACTTCATCTTTTGGTCCAATTGCTCAATCCAATTGCTCAACCTTTGTTAGTTCGATTCTAACATGAGTTAACATCGCAGTTCCCGGCAGACCAAGCGAATGTTCCTGCGCATGACGTGGTTGGCGTCTGCAGGTATGGATGCAACTTTCTGACGATAGCGTTTCCTTACGACCGCTAAGGACAGGGCCCCCCCCAGCAGCGCTCAGGCCACAAAGCTGGTCCCCGCCTGCTCTATCAGGCAGCCATAGCGCAATCGTCGCCCAAATACCGTCAAGTTCTTTAGCCTAGCACAGACTAGCGCCATGCGAACGCGAGAATATCGCCCTCTGTGCTACATATTTGAAACAGAGTTTCGCCTTTACTTACCCTTGCCCTGATTCATCGTGACACCTCTACACAACTTTATCGACGAGCAAGTTGGCGAGCAAATTACACTGACAGAGTACACTCAGTGGGTGCACAACAGAGCTGCGCGCACGAACAAAAGATGATGCAAGAATCTGCGCGTTTCATTTATTCAAGCCTATCGGGTTCCGGGGAAGGTCTCCCGCTGTTATTGATGACGAGAAGTATACCGAGAAATATGTTGACGTAGTCGGAGATAAACTGTTCTATATCCGGTGTGCATCACGCGACCACACGTATCACTTTATTATTTACGCCACAAACCACAGGGGGTTTAAATGAACTATGAATACTGTATAACTTTGGAGATAAGGCTCTTCTCTGAAGAGGAACTTGGCGAACAGCAATTGGGTCGCTGGGCCCAATCAGGACTGGGATAAAAGAAATTGACCTCATTCAATGGCAGAAGTAGCCGGGACTATCGTGCACCGAACTGCTGTAAGGATTAGGTTAGGTTATCTTATCAATAGTCTTTGAGACAGGCCAAGATGATCGCGTGATATGTGCCCTCAAATGAAGACGATTCTCGGCGCAGAATGCGGCGCGCACATGAATATCTCAGTAGTCCTGTGTGCTCAGCAAATAACGCGGGGTATATCGATCGATATGTGTGAGGAGTCACACTCACATATCATATCGAGGCGAGGTGCAAGTGAAAACATCACGCATCTGACAAGCTTCATGCTCCTGAAACTTAGCTAGGAGCCTCAGTCTCTCGCGGCATTACCAAGGCTGCAATTCGCTCTCTCAACTAAGCTAATGATCTGCGGCTGGTAGCACAATTGCATCGCGAATTTTCTGAAGCCGGAACACGCTGCTTGCTCTGTTTTGTTGCGCAACGACGGCCGGAACTAGTACAATGGCCGTATACGCGGGTCAGCTATTCAAATTGTTGCATTTCATCTCTGATCTATGAAAATCCGATTGTCGTGGTGGCAGCACAACCATTTGACCTCTCACATCCGACGGGTGCTAAAGGTTCTAAAATTTACCGGTACGTACTGTCGAGATCCGCCCGGATGCGTCTCACGAATTCATCAGCTACTTCCGCCACGTAGCGGTTTAAGTTGCTATCTGTGGCTTGCTACAGCGGAAGCCGCTTGAATGATATTCAATCCCAACTTCAGAATAGAAAATAGCGGTAGTATCAAAATTCCACTGAAAAGTTTCATAGTAGCAAAAATGCAAAAATGCCGTTGGGCGTTGCATCCATGGTACCATGCTCCAAACAGCATCGTTACCGAAGGCCCATCGTCTCGATTAATGAGTAGCAATGCTGACCTCTGCAATTGAAATTGACAAAGCAAAGCATACGAACATGCTGTAGAACTTCCCTTAAACAATCCGCAAGACCGCATGGCTACAAGCATTGCTATCTCCAATTGTCCGAATATATTCTGGAGGCTTTGCAAAGCTTTCACTATCTGAACCATTGATATTTTCCGGAGTCTTGTCCTTTGCTCACAATGTAGTCGATTCACTTGTCATCAACAACACCGAGTTTCAGGTGCAGATGTTTGTAGCCCTTCTGTTGCGTGCTTGTTCTTCTGGACCTGATTACAGTTGTGGATACTATTTGTCGCTGTAACTTTGACTATAGTGCTGCCCTTTACTCGTCTGACGTGCCAATTGCAAGAGCACGCGTTGCACTCAGATGGACGCGTGTAGTGTCAAATTGACAGACTGACAGTGACGAACTCGCATCCTTCCTCAACAGCATTTTGACCTCATCGAAAATAAACGATAATATACGCGTTCAAACGTCTAATGTCGTGACCCCACAAAGCGTTCGCGAACCCCACCCTCTCGTGCGAACCCACAGCGGAGATCAGATGATGACAAATCAAAGTTTATTCCTTTGGAAAACTATCACATGTAGGATATAGCATCGTCCTAGTAATTTTTCACCACTGTCCTACAGAAGCTGTAGTTTGGCAGAAGTATTCAGTTCACGATTACAATCAGCCGTTAATTGCCAGCCGCAGGATCGCCTAGTCCGCCGTGTTTGTGGTGTTTGTGAATTGAGACAGCCTGAATTGATAATGTCGACTTCTCACTCTAACGACTGTGAATATTTCCCATGTGACGATACATACACAGAGAACGACATATTCAAGAGTGCCACAGGCATAGAGGCAACAGGGCTACCAATGGAAGGCCCCCTGGTTTCTGGCAGTGAAGCAGCGGCCGCCTTCGGCATTCCAGGTGGATTCACTCCAGTGAACTGGTTGCCTGCCAGCGCTCCGATTCCGGCTCAACAAAGTATACCGCCGGCTAACAGCGAAGTAGTAAGGCAAAATCCGTCATCGAAGATTTCGCATTCACCTGATAATTTAAGCCAACTTATCGGTGCGACGGTGGGGCGGCAGCAATCATCCGACTACGGGAGTAATGAGGAGGAACAGGCGAAGCTTGACGACGATCCGCAGTTGGTAAGTAGCGATTACGTGACAAAAATTTGGTCACTGATACTTACGCTTTTACGCCTTGTGCAGAAACGGAAAGTGCAGAATAGAGCCGCGCAGGTATGTCTTCACCGTCGTATGATGAGAGTTGTGCTCATACGATTTGCATTAGCGGGCGTTCCGTGAACGGCGAGAAAAACAAGTCAAGGAGTTGCAGGAAAAGCTCGAGCTTGCAGAAAAGAATTCGAAAGATGTTGAATGTGAGAACGCGAGACTGAAGAAGGAGCTAGACTGGTATGAATCGGAATACAAGATCCTGAAGGAGAACTCACATGCGCTGGCCCCGAACAATAGCTTGTATAACGGACACAAGCATGAGAACCAACCTGCCAAGGTGGCCTTTCCGGTACAGCCTGATATCCAGCATGCTTTACAATATTTATCTGGCCAATGTTGACGCTGACAATTGCTTTTTTTCACAGGACTTTGTCGACTCAGTGAAGTCATACAATAACGAGCACTATGTCCAGAGTATGGCAGGCGCAAAGGATCAGCACGCGGTATATCTGAACCCTAGTCAAATTTGGGATCGTATTCAGAGCCATCCAAAGGCAGAGCTTATTGACTTGGATAATATTATCACAATGGTCATGGGCAAAGTTGAATGCGGCGGCGAGGGTCCAATCTTCAATGTAATCGATGTCGATAAAGCCATAGCTATTAGTTTGCAATCGGAGTAACAATGAGTAATGAGGTTCTCGAGGAAGGGTGTATTTTATTATTAGCTTAACAATGGTTATTATGCGGCGTGTAAGGTGTTTTTTTGGAAGGAATCCTTTGAATATACTTTCTGTTTGTACAAGCGCATATGTACGAGTACGACCGTGGCTTGGTTATTGTGGATATTGCGTCGCCAAATGGTACCGTAATTACTAGCAAAGTCTTAACGTAGACGATATAGATGATACTACGTGTCAGGCCATTACACAACTTAAAAATGCATTCCTCGTCCAAAAAAAAAAACACTCCAAGTACAACGCCAATTAATCTGTTTTCCCACAGACTCATATATCTATGCAAGGCCATGCACCAGTTTCCCTTTAACAAATGCTCCAACATGCATGCTATTTAAACATTCCATCAAGGTAAATTGTATACGAGCATCCAAGACCCGCATTGAGATGAAGCCATAATCTATCATACACCATGCAAATTGCGTAATAATATATCCCGCTGGTTCTGTAAATGGCTAGGGTAATCGTCCAGCGCCAAAGTCGACAAGATGAAACCGTGGCATTCGATCTGTAGTTTCCGGTCTGTCAGCAAACGAAGGTACACTGTTGCGTAATTGTTCAAGGGAGACTCACCTTGTCTTTGAAATCGGGCAAGAGGAAAATGCCACGAGAAATCACCTTTCGGATGTAGTTGTCAGCTGTAAACACCTCCTTCTCCAGTAACTGCTTCAAGAATAACTTGAACAAATCTATGTCGATGTCGGGTAGACCGCGGAAGACATCAAACAACGCAAATAACGCCTCAAAGACTCCCTTTCCCATAGATGTCCACTTTTTCAGGACGGACGTAGCAAGATCAACCCGTTCTATCTGCTCAGGCAACCCACAAATCGCCCATTCTGAGAGCACCAAAATGAGCCTTTTGTCGTCCTCGCCATCGTAGGTCGGCGGCGGCATGGATAACGCTAGTAGAAGTTCGTCCGACACCTGATCGACATAATACGGCATACTGGAGTTCCGCAATACGACCAACAGGCGCTCGCGCTGCTCTTCCTCTGCGTTCCGAGAAGGACCACCAGCAACTGACAACGCCGACTCTTGATGAAGAATCGTCATGGTGGCCACGGCAACTGATTCAAATGCTTTTTCGGCGGCAGGATCATTAATGATATGAATCGACTTCTGCAAGATTGAACGGATAGTGTGCCAGCTCTCTGGAATGATGAAAGCCTCAGGAGCACCTGACAGTAGTTCCCAGATGCAAGACGCTAACTTCTGCAAAAGCCGTCGATACTCGTCTGCGCCGCTCGCTTGCGTTTCTATTTCATGCGATACCGATTTGAAGTGACGAAGAAGGCCCTCGGCAAGTTTTCGAGCTTTTGATGTGTCCTTGATGATTTTTGACCAGAACAAACGGACGAATATGAGTGCCACCGGAATTCGCTCAAGTGAGCTCTTCTCCAACTGTGATATAGTCCAGTCCAAAAAGAAACTCCGATCGATCAGATCCTCGACGAATAGATGGGATGACAACCGAACCATGTAGTCCAATCTACTCCGCCATTTGGGCATGGATTGCGCTTTTTCCGATTCAGGTACTTGACCGCATTCCGATTCCACCTGCTCAATAAACCCCACTAGTTGAACTGTCCATTCTCGAATCCATTGATTCTCAGCATCCGTAACAGATGTATGGCTTCCCTTCCGCTTAAGCCCGCGAAGCTCATTTGCGCCAACACATCTTGCGAACCAAACAGCTCTGTGAACCGGGACGGCTTTGTTGCAACATTGCTCAATCAGAACGCGATTGCGAATGCCGTGTGGAATCGTGCGAGACAGACGACGTAATGGCACGGATGCCGAAGCCAAATCTCGAAGCCACGTCTCACGCTTGACATCAGTCAGAGTCACTCTGGGTGGCGGCTTGAACGTCGACGGTGGCTTAATCTTATTCAATTCATGGCGCTTATCTAACGCCGACATCATGAACGTTGATAATGAAGATAAAGAAGCCCTCTGTCTTAGAGCCGCATGAAGAGTCTGACGCGCCGATCCCGTCTCATTCTTAAGAAATCACAAATGTCAGAGAGTCCGTTCTAAATTTGCCTAATGACTAAACATACCGATAAGAAAGGCTTGTCTTCGAAACCATGTTGTATACAGTTTTCCGACAGTGAGTCCTCAGCCAGTGTTCCGGTCCACGGAAAGAAATCCGGATAGCCACCTGAATAATATTAGAACATTCTCAAAGTAGAACCTGCTTCGGCCAATCGTACTTTCCACATTGTCCTTCAATAACGGGCTCACATCTGCAGGCGGGGTCATATAGTATATTTTTAAGGAACTATCATCTCGACCATGTATGCCGCTATGCAATTTAGACGAAACCGCTGTGCCTGTTGCAGCAGGAGTCCCGGGAGTGCCAACACGCTGATGCTGAGGGACCGGGAAAGGAGATGCAAGATGCCGTCGCTGATTTCCAGTCAAATCTCTTGAGATTGAAGCTGGTGAATGATGCACTTGCTGCTGAGCTTGAGAGAGATGAGAACGAACACCTTGGGAACCGACTTGAACGTTCAGCGGTAGATGTCCTCCACTGTATGGGAACCCATGATGCGGTTGAACGGCCTGTTGTTGTGCCGGAATTTGCTGTGTCGTCGAATGCTGTCTTGCAAACTTCTGAGTGGTATTTGGTATTTGCTGCGGTCCTGGTTGGGGTTGTAGCGGACCTCGTGCATACTGCGGGTTTCCGTCGGCGGCGGGTCGTTGCTGACCTGACTCCGGCTTGAGAATCCCGCTGCGCGAGTACATACCGAAAATTAAAAAGAACTTAGTGTAAACACATGCGGATAGAGTATCAGCTTGAGAAATACAGAGCTTATAACATTAAAAGTCGAAGAAACCAGGCGGAGGAACAGCACTGTATATCGCCTAATATGATTTCGTGATGAGAGATCGAGGCGACGAACTAAAACGATGCTAGTTGGCTCATTACAAGCTGGCACGTATTATTGTACGTGACATTTCTGGCTAATTCGCTTCTTGCTGTCGCCAGTTGGGCGACCAGGTAAAATTAGCCCTGTTTGATTGTAGGGCTCAATAAGCAGTCACACCGTTGATAGAGCAGCTTTGGGACTTGGGGAGAGCACCCATCCACAACACGCGACTAGCCTGGAGGAAGACTGCGCACCACATTCAACAGGGAGTTTACTTGCTTTAACAGACACCAACCTCCGACCTATCGCCCCTTTGTATCTATAGTACATCATGGGTGAGTTTTATATATCTCTGTTACCGATTTATCTTGGGTTGTACTAATTTGATAATTTTTTAGCTGTTGGAAAGAACAAAAGATTGAGCAAGGGAAAGGTACGTTTATGGCAGTGGAATTGATCGATGGAGGATTATGTGAAGTAGTAAATCGAGCTTGTATCTAACGGGGTATTTCGTTATCACAGAAGGGAATCAAGAAGAAAGTTGTCGACCCTTTCTCGAGAAAGGACTGGTATAACTTGAAGGTAGGGGGATATATACTTTACGAAGATTGAGCTTAGGTGGAATCGGAGTGGGTCTAATTGCAAACATTTTAGGCACCTTCTATGTTCGAGAACCGCGATGTCGGCAAAACTTTGGTCAACCGTTCTACCGGTTTGAGTATGTGAACATTTGCGATTTGCGGTTTGCTTAGTTAGTTCCAAGACTTACGATTTTACAGAGAACGCCAACGACTCGCTCAAGGGCCGCATTGTCGAGATCTCGCTCGCTGACCTCCAGGGTGGCCAGGAGGACCACGCTTTCCGCAAGATTAAGCTCCGCGTTGATGAGATTCAGGGAAAGAACGCCCTCACTAACTTTCATGGTCTGGACTTCACATCTGACAAGCTCCGCTCCCTCGTCAGAAAGTGGCAGACTCTGATTGAGGCCAATGTTACCGTCAAAACCACTGACGACTACTATCTCCGTCTCTTCGCTATTGCTTTCACCAAGCGAATGCCCAACCAGATCAAGAAGACCACATATGCCCAGTCGTCGCAGATCCGCCAGATCCGAAAGAAGATGGTGGAGATCATCACCCGTCAGGCCAGTAGCGGTACTCTCGCCCAGCTGACTAGCAAGCTCATCCCTGAGGTCATCGGCCGGGAAATCGAGAAGGCAACACAGGGTATTTACCCACTCCAGAACGTTTATATCCGAAAGGTCAAGCTTCTTAAGCAGCCCAAGTTCGACCTTGGTGCACTGTTGGCGCTACACGGTGAAGGCACTGGCTCGACTGAGACTGGCCAGAAGGTTGAGCGTGAATTCAAGGAGACTGTCCTCGAGGAAGTTTAAACGATGTTGCATATATTACATTTACTTTATGTTGTAAAATTGTACCATTTTTATTTTTATAGTATGATGTAACATCGGTTTTCATGGACGCAACAAAAGTCTAATAAAATATCTGGATTATAAATGTGTTGATTCCAGGTTTGTCTTGACATATATGCACTTACTCGCTTAGGATGCTAATTGCGAAGTGCAAATATTAACGCCTTCTATTCTATATCTCCTGTACTCGCCTTCTGTTCTTATTCGTGCGGTGCTCTGAGAAAATCCTCTACTATCTCCACGAACTCTGCAGTCTTCTCCGAAATAACTAAGCAAAAACTCATATTAGAACCAACTACCGTGTGAAATTATTTCATGCTTACGCCAATGACCCGCGTCGATGTCTTTCAATACGAACTTAGGGAAGAACCTTCCTATAGTAGGAATGGCCTCGTCCGGAACACTACGATCACTTAGCATATCCACAATTGGGAGCATACTGCCAACAATAGCCGCTTAGACATACTAATGCGATTTGGTACCTCGAATAAACAGGGCCGGTCCAAGAAATCGATCGTCTCGAGAGTTGAATGGGAATTCGGCAATATAATCCAGTGCCCGAGCTAGAATATCAAGCGGAACTCGAAACCCGATGGTACCGTCGATTTTAACCTTGACATTTGTCAAAAGAAATTGGCGAATCTCTGCGCTCTAAACCAAGAAACAGAGTCAGCCATAAGAGTAAAAACAAAGTAGGATACACAGCGGCGCAGCACCTTTTCGTACTTTCCAAGAACCTCGAACGCATCCTTCACATTTCGTAGTCCCATTCTCTCTATCTGTCGTAGAGCTTGCACATACTTCGCGATATCTGATGATAGTGCTGCATCTATCGGAGCATTGTCGACAGCAATCATAGCATCCACAAGTTCGGGCCTTCGCAGAGACACAGCCATTGCAGTTTTGGCTCCCATGGAATGACCGAGAATTACAGAGGCTCTCTGAATGTGTTTGTCTATGAAATGCTCCACATCAAGTGCTAGTCCTTGGTAATCATGCGCTTGCGCATGAGGACTGTCGCCATGGTTCCGAAGATCCTTCTCGCTTGTTAGTTGAATGTTCATATTCAGCAAAACGCGTGCTCCGCAGGCACTAGTATAGGGAGTCACCCTACCAGAGCATATACAGTAGTATCTAATTCCTTTGCAAAGCGCCTTGAAAGCCGTCAGTTATCAGTTGAATCAACGACAATGATTTTGAAACTCACTTGCAAATAGTACGGTTATTCTGCTTCGACCCTAACAAGCCATGAAGCACAACAATTGGCGCAATACTATTAGCATTAGAACTGTGACCGCTTGGTGGATCAAATTTTAGATATTCTAGATCCACAGACTCCCGCTGGTGTATGTTGTGATTTGCCCGAAAACTTGAGAATTGCCGGGTGTGTATGACATTCACGAGAATTGGCGTACTTGCACGAGATGTTGGAAGCAGTCGCCTCGAACTCCGCGACAAGAGCATAGACGAGCAAAGAGACATCACTCTACCTGACTTTCAATACCTCACAACGGGACGACGAAAACCGACGGACTTAATTATCCGCCTGATATATGGAAGTCAAACGTCGAGGACGCGACAGATAATCCGGGTAACATCAATTCCGCGATGACCAAAGCGGAGCCTGACACTGACCCTCCCGATGCGCGACCGTGACGAATTAGCGCTCGTATAACTAAAGTTGTCAAGGCACGCTCAAGAACCACTGTTTGCCAAAGAGTCGAGGTATTATACGATAGACCACAGCGCACTTAGATCCGTGATCTACTTCAGGAAGAGTACGTTTGAAGTCCATAGACATATTTTATATGCTATGCTAACATGCGCTACAATTTTTAGAAATGCCGACGAAAGCAACGCATTTGGCCGTCCCGACCAAAATCTTTAACAGCCCAGCGAAGGCTCGCCTTGCCACGATTCATCTATATCGCCGGTTCTTGCGATCTGTTAGTAGTTCCTTCCTAACTTTTTGGAATTGCTGAAGTCGTTCTGGAAAAATGCGGTGACTAAGCGTGAACAATTAGGTGCCAACAGTTGTCCGTCTCTACCAGATGGACCTGCCACTCGCCACAGTCCGGTCAAAGCTGAGACAGGAGTTCGAGCGTCAACGATTTGTTAAGAGCATGCCTGTTATCAGCGTACTGATTGCTCAAGGAAATATGGAGTATCAGGTAAGGGGCAACTTCTGACATTCACTGTGGTATCGGCTTTCTTACTCAGTTCATTTCATGTAGGAAACGATCAATTTTTGGAAGCAGAAGGCTCAGATCTTCAAGTATTTCACGCAGGAAGAATATCCAGAGCGTTATAAGCGGAAGGGATTTATGGATAAGTTTTTGGAGGTATGATGTCGGATATAACAAGTTATCCAGCGTTGACACGACATATATCTAACTGCAATATTTAGGGTACTGCGTAAGGGCTAGAAGACACAAATGAACGGATGCGTGAACCGATGTAGTGATATTAGTGCAAGGGAGAGGCTTGTCCTATATAAGTAAATACAATTTGGAATAATAAGCATCGAATGAGACTCTTTTTTCGCGTCTAAATAGGGAATGGGATCAGTTGGTTGGTTGATGCGTGATTCGACGGACAGTTCACGATCAGTCAGCGAGACCGCAACTAAGCTTAATTATAGATGGCTTGAGCCAGCAGTAAGATTTGTCACATTTGCTTATATACAAAATCCAGAAACTCCTAAAAAATTGTGAAACCAATTACTCCGATGATTAATGATGACCTTCAAATGCTAATTCCCCAGGTAGATGAGTCTGACATATCGTCCCCACGACGATGACATTGCGTTAAAATAATCTAGTAGGCTTATGTCCCTTGACGGCACCGAACATTGACAAACTGAGAGCAACGTCATTTTCAGACATGACCGTGTTGCTCTCCTCGACCAAATCGAATGACCTCAAATTCACTTCGGAGACAACTCCGTTCTTCACAGCGACGAGGTTTTTGAAGTAGGCATTGTCGACTGTAGGAGACATCTGCTGTTTGTCTCCATCATTGATGCATCTGTGTCCGCTATTGTTTGCATTGACTGTAGATCCAGAGTTCGGTAATGACGGCGAATATGGTGCGATATTTGATGGCACGTTCGTCGGACCCAAGGATGGATGTGATGCAGGTGAGAGTAAATTCGTCTGCGGCGATGGCGTAGAGAAGCCAGCAGGCGATTGCTTAGGATTCGATGATATATTGGAAACCATCTTCTTGTAGGCGGTGTAGTACTGTATATTATATAAATTTGAACTCTGCGAGATGTCAGAGAGGCTGAATTATGTCGTATTTTTTGACATTTGAACATGAAACGGACTTCCACCACTCCACCCCAGCAGTTCTGGAGTTAATTACTACTGTCAGCTGAAAAACTAATCGATTAACAAAGACGCCGAGCAACGCCCACCTGAATAGGTTGCACTTCTTTGAAGCGTCGCGTGAAAAACTGATCGTGAGGAGGGGATTGACCAAGAATTTGATTAGTTGGGATGTTGGGATGTGAGTTCAGTTTCGTCAAATTTAATACGTCTGTGCCAAAGTTCGCGATTCACGAAGACAATTAACTGCGCTGATCCGAGAATTAGGTCCTCGAGAGGCACGAGTGAGTCAGCTATGACTTTTGAATGCTATCTCATTTTTCGCCAAACTCATAATACGCATGAACACTCCACTTATGCTCTGTAGCTATAGTCCATCCATGCTCGCATACACGGTACATTCCCCATTAATATACAACGAAACTTATGATACATATACAGTTTAATGTCAGACTTCAAGAAGCCCGCCAATTAGTATAGGACCACCTTAGACCCTCCAGACTTGTTACCGCTGACGAGGCGCTTCACAATTGTAAGAGTCTCCCGCACATCGTCAAGCACGCTTCTCATTTTCGGATCTAGGAAAGAGCTATCGACAATGACCACTTCCAGATTGTTCAATTTCAAGGCACCTAATGGGAATATTAGAATCAACAACACAAGGATATTTGAACAGCGTATGCACCGTTATCAAGAATTGCTTTCAGTCGGTCGGGCGTGCTCAAAACAATACTAGGACTAAAAAGTTCAGATATTAGCTTGAGCGTCTTCCATAAAATTGCTGTTTTGGCAATATACTTTGAATTCTCTAGGTTCTGACAATCGGTAGCGATGCTGTTCTTCGCAATGATCTTCATAGACTTGATAGTCTTCGCGATGGCCCTGACGATGAAGGTTAGATACGAAGCGGCTTCAGCATCTCAGCAACTTTAATAATGGTACCTTTTGACGTCGCAGACACGTATAGCCGATATAGAAATAATAATAACGTGTGGTGATCCCTTTTCCATGGGAGGGGTTCCTAGCTTTCTCGGTTTAGTGCCTACTGCGCGATGAGCTTCTGCGGTAATAAATCATTTCTTTCAGCTTATATCAACATACTTTGGCTCAAGAAATTCCCGAAATTCGCCAGGGATCGCTCCTTATCCCATGACGACATATCTAAGAAGCTCGATTGTGGCAGTAGATAGAGGTCATCCAGCTCGATGGACGATAACTTCGGATACCAAATTCTGGCTTTCTTAGCAAAGTAGTCTGCTATTATGCTAGGCTCCGTCGTAGCAACCGACTTCTTGACCGTGACCTCGATTTCCATTCGCTGTTTTTTCTGGAAATAAAACCATTAGAGCATGCATCTCTATCAGACCACATCGAAGCTGAATTTACCTTCAGCGCCAGCTTCTCTTTCCTCTTCTTTCGTTTGTCGCTGTTAGACTTCTTCGGAATATCGTCTTTGGTCTCCGTCTTTACCTTCGTCAGTTCATTATTGTCCTCTCCATCCAGTGAAATCTCGACCGCTCCGTCGACGTCACTACCGACTTCATCGTCGAACGTGTAGTCTAACCCATCATCCAGATCATCTGCACCAATGCTTTGGCTCACGGCTTTGCGCTTCATGATGCAAATTGGCCAAGAAAAATGCAAGTGCAGAGTCTTTTGGCGATTCGGATCACAAATAACTTAGTGTCGAGAAGATTCAACAGTCGAAAACTAACAATATTACCTACGTATCAAAACTGCAATCTAAAGGCAAAAAAATATACATCGAAACTGTGGGTTAGGTTATCCGCTTTCGCAAGGTTTGAGGACATCGAACTTTAACGGATATTAGGACTTGGGTATGTTTACCACGATCTGACGAAGTGTCCTTGGGGAAGATATGATGACCGCCGTATCGGTTTGATTAGCATCTAATATCTAAACCGTCCTAAGATTCAATCTCTAGAATTTATTTGTGGACATTAAGCTCTTGCGCAGCTCACAGCTAACTAATTGCTTGCGCTTTACTGAATCACACCATCTTCGACGCGTCTACCAGTTTGTTTTAACCAGAATTTCTCAGAAGTAAGAACATATGAGCCATAGCCGTCTCATAATTCTTTAATTTCAGCATCTAACAGAACACTTTGCAGTGGACAGGGATAAACGAGCTGCAATTTCAACACCTCGTCGACCGCCAACGAGCTCTCAGCGATCCGGTCATAGAACACCTGGATCGAAGACTCCATTTGCCATATCGGGCCGCACAGTGCGCCACAACGTGTTGACGCCAGGAAGGGAGCGCCGACGAAGTGGTATTCTATCAAGAAAAACACCCAGAGAAGATCTCCGAGCACTGAGCAGAGGTAAATCGGATTTACTAGTTTTATTTGTTTACGCTAACGACGCACAATAGTATTGAAACCACTAAAGCAATTGCCCGTGCAGGACTCCACATTGCGTCGAAAGTCACGGTCTTCAATAAGCGCGAAAGAGGAAGATTCGGATGAGGAAAAATTCGAGACGCCACAGCTGCAAACCAACATTCACAGTTCCACAGTGCCAGACGACGCCATAGACGATGAGGAGGACGACAGAGAGCTGAGAAACCCACCGCGGTTATCTGTCGGAGGAAGACAAGATGATGAAGACCTGACGGCGTACTCTGTTGAGTATCCTAGACGCACGCCTTCAGGATCAAGGCTAAGTTTGGAAAGGAGCCGGTTGAGTGCTGCCTTTGACGTACGCAATGATGTTTATGATGATGACGCCGAAGGCGACTTCAATATAGCGATGCCTGCAGGCGAGTCATTAGAGTATGAGAGAAACCATTCAAGGTTTGTTGCTCTAGCAATTCGAGGAGTGTTTTGGTCGAGAAGATTTTTGCTGACATAATTATGTTCACAGTGACGATGCGGATGATTTCAGATACTCTCTCCCTCATGGAAACAGTACCGCCTATCGTCATGAAGCAGAGGAGACGAAGCCAAACGACGATCGTGGCGCGCGGCCAAAGGCTAGAAGCAGCACTGTTAAGAAGTAAGATTCGGCTTACGAGATTTGTTGCAGCCCTAGACTAACCGTGTGGCATGACAGGCGAACACGTACCTCCAACTTAGAACTAAACTTACCCAGACGTCTAATTAAGGATCTTACGAAAAACTTATCGTCGATACCGTTATCAACTGATGCCCTACATGCAGTTACTACCGCATCCGATCTATATTTTAAGCAGGCTTCTGCGGATTTAGGGGCATATGCCCGTCATGCATCTAGAAAGACTATTGAGGAAACGGATGTTTTATTGCTACTGAAACGGTATTTGTATCTTTTTTTAGCTACTGCGTAGGAACAGCGGTCTAATATGATGACAATTCGATAGGCAACGGCAATTGAATCCAAAAGTTACAGTCTATGGTTTGGCTCACAAGTATCTTCCAAGCGAGTTACTTTCGGAATTGAAACTCCCTAGCAGAAAAATTAATCTGGAAAAGGCTCGAACGAAGAAGAAAAAAAAAGGCGACGAAAACTGAGGACTGTAACCCTCAAAATCTCGATAAAATGTACGATACTTGGAAACCCCTCTTTCTTGACGATGGACTGTATCCGTGTCTCGAACACAAGGTGTAAAATAGCTCGTTGTTGAATTCGGAGTATATAGTTGGAATAGGCGTTTTTGTGTGTGTATGTGCTTGTGGTGTGTGTGTTTGGGATAATTGGAAGTGGTCACGATTAGGTTACCAAGCTATGGGCGAAAATAGATCCAAGTAACTAGTGCGTTTGTTGTTAGTGGCCACGCCATATACGCGAAGGTAGCTAAGCTTGCTAAATTATCAGAGCCTCACGTACCACATAACTCGTGGCTCACTATTTTTGAATAGACGAGATAATGGAAGACGCTGGACACCTGGAAATAGATACAGCGGATTTGATTCTACGATATGGACCCTCCAAGTGATAGCCTTACGTCATTCTAAGGATCTCTCTCGGTGCCATAACGGGTGACAACCGCGAGCACCTGTGCAAGTCAAATGGATGATGAGACATGTGTCAACAGAAAGTTTGTATTTTTAGTTGGGTCCGAGGACCTAACTTGTACGGGTGGAAGCACGATGACGACGAGGCTATCGCTTGCTGCTGTTAAATTTGGTTCCACATAGACTGTATGTGGCAAATAAACGACTTGCGGGGGCCAAGGATTTCTTATTTTATCTCGTGTTACGTTATCAACCCACCAAGGGAGTACCAACTTCTGAAGACGAGCCACAGCCTTACCAGCGAATACTAAACTAAATATATCTTAGATTTATTGAAGACCAGCTAGGTCACGGATGTGTCGATGAGTGACAATACCACCCACGCTAGAGCTGAATATCATTATATTTAGGTGAAATCCGATCAGCGATCTTACTACTAATCACTAGTGAGACTGCTGCGGGGCACGGCTCTATGGAATCATCACTCCGGGCTATTGTATCACATTAATATTCTTAACGATATCAAATATTTTTAACTCGATGATGTCATCGCCATCAGTCCTTTTCGTCATAGTCTTTTTATCCGTACTTTCCCCATCGATGAGACTGCTACTGCCGAGACTTCGGCCGACGCTTGCCACCCCAGCGCCAGCTAGAAGTAAAGTTGATTGCGATGCCAGGTTTCTTCAATCCCTACATACGTGGGGGGTACAACTGATCGAGACATCGAATACTGTACCGAGTTCCTGGTGTAAATTCCACTGCCACGGACCTCGCTACAGTACACAGCCTGAGACAGAGCAAACAATGCATCACGATCATTTTCCGAGCCGATGGTGGGCATTGCAGCTGAGGTGATGTCACTTTCAATTAAAGACAGATTTTACACTCAGATGAGACTCCCATCGACAACCTGCTTATGTGTCAATTATTCTAAAATTATCAGTATTTGATGGGGGTTTTTATCACCAGACTGTATAAAGCATATAGCTATTAGCAAAAAGTAATAAACGAAACACATACAAAACGTCTAGCCAGAGGATTCGGTTCTCTACCACATAGAATCGAGAAAAAATCATGCCACCCATCCGGCAGTTGTCCGAGCCAGACCTTATATGAAACCTGTTCGTCATCATCTCGGAGAGTTATCACGACACGAGATGAGAAGCGCATGAGAAGGTATATTGGCGTTCTACAAAAAAAAGTTTATCAGGGGATAATGTCGCGGCACTGGCCGTTGAATGCAGCTGAAATTGCGGGGTTATCATGCAATCGTCATGGATATTTGGAAGTCTAACTACATCATCATAGAAGAACCCCACTAAGGTAACAGAATCACGAGCATATTTCCCCGCATTCACATTTGATGGTTTACCTTTCCAACTGGAGGCGAGCATAAGGGTATATGTAGTTTTGTCTTGAATATGGTTTGGGAAATTGGAGATAAAATACTCTTCCCGACGGCCTTATTGACTGAATTTGAGCAGATATAAGTAAATAGCACATTAATCGACAGCAAGATGATAATCAATCCGGTCAGATAGTACGGCTAGTTAAATTGACCGTAAAATGTTAATCGACATCCTGTAGGTGACAAATCAGAGCAGCGATATGAATCCGATCTCAGAAACGCGGATGACTACCATCAGAGCGATCTTCCATATTGCGAGTTGAATGGATCAACCTGGATCGCCAGATGATTCAGATCAGAGCGAAATGCTGTTTTCGAAACGTTGGATAATAAAACGTTAGCCCATAGATTCTTTAAAGTGTTTATTAAGTCTCAGTTGTATTCGGAAAATGTATTCGGTTGAACCGCAGTCTGGTAGACGCGCGAGACTTTTCGCCTGGATTGCTGGCAAATTCTGAAAAACGAATTTCGTGAGCGTCCCGACTATGTCGTCATATGACAGAACCGACCAGAAATTAAGAAGAGAAGCTCATAATCAAAGAGGCGTGCATAAGGATGAAACCAATTGCAATGGATGCTACCGTCATTTTGACATGTAACGGTTCAGCCGATACAAACTGCAGCCAGAGAGTCTGTCCATAGGACAAAACTAGATTGACGCAAAAACATGGTCTCGGATTATATTCAATGGAAAACAAAAGAATACTACTCGATCGTTTGATGCAAGACTATTTACCGTGGAAGTCGAAACAAATGAAATCATAAGACGGATACAGACTCTAGCACTCAGAATGCTCTTGGCGTGAGAAAGACATATCCAAAAGGAAAAAAAAACTTATCGCGAAATTAATTGTCGCAATTTTCCAAAGTTGCTAGATCCGGATATGAAAGAGGTTGACGCTTCGAAATTAAACGAAGCCTATCCGTAAACGCAAGCAAGGGACCACTGGCCGATAAGAACCAATTTTTAAATTGGATATGTTCCATCATGACCAAGTCGGCAGTCGAAATTTTGATTAGGTGACACAAATTGGCGAAATAAGCATGGGTGACAGATTTTTGGCGTTTACGTTTTCCCTTTTGTGTTTTTTTTGGTCCGGGCACTCAGCGTTTAGTTCAAATTAAAAGTCCAGTTAAAAATTTTTGCTCTCCTTAATCTTATTGCAAAGTGGGGGCGATATAAAGATTTTTTTCGTTTTACCGAGCGCGTTGACGCTTTTGAAATTTCCAGACGATGAGTGGAGTGTCGTCGGCGAGCTTTCACGATGAAGTTGCAACGGTGACACTCTCGGAAGATTTACAGAGTAGCGTTCACAAAACAAAGCCTGCCAATTACTACTTCCACAATTTTGTTAGGAGATATTCATACGCGCGATCGACGTACGGTAACGCGAGTAACGCGATGTCCCATGGACTTCTGGCGAGTTGTGCGTGAATGCGCTTGCATGATTAATATATGCGGGGGAGACGCGTCGAGAAGTCATCTACAAGTTGGCTCGGATGCTCACTGGCGTGATGGGGAGGAGGAGAGGGGGAGTTCTAAATCTAAGTAATATCGCATGTTCTCGAATATGTTTAATCTGACAGGAATGTTTCGGTGCTACGGCTTCCGTATAGGGGCTTTTAGAAATGTGGTAACGCGGTGTTGGTGTCCTGTCAAGGATGTCAACAAAGCGCGGAGGTACGTAACCGGTAACCTACACAAGTGACACGTGCGACGAGAATAAGGAGCAAATGCTGTCATTTCTCCCGAAGTAATATTTAAGAGTAATTCGCAGTTCGCGTCAACTATTTGTCCTCCTTGGTCGCACGCGCCGCTCGAATGACACTTTTAATCTATATTTGTGAATGTTCAATTGCTGAACTAATCGCGAACTACGGTAAGTCGCGTATCTTCATTACAAAGTAGCGTCCTTTTCGAGATGGACATGTACCCTGCGTAGATTGACCCTGCGTCAAATTGCGATACTCCTGCTTTGTGAAACAACAATGCAGTACATAAAGATCACCTTGTACGCCGTTGGCTCGCCAGCAACCCTCAATACCGGCAGGAATAAGAAACCTTGTCGGGGATTTATGGCCCGTTCGCGGGTCGCGTAGAGAAATGAAAGACCGTTGTGCCGTTGCGATATGCAGAGCCAGCCGTATCGCCGCCCCCTTAAGGAGGTTGGTCAATAAGCACAAAAGGTCACCGAAACTTAACGGGGGTCAGCACTCGGCAATTTTAGAGCTGGTTCGCTTTTCGATGAGCCAATGACCATGATTGTGTTCTTTCGACTAGAGTCTGTGCCAATTAATCCCCTTTTTTTTAATTGCTTCGGGGGAAGAGGGGGAGAGGATTGGGGGGCGCGGGGGAGAGGGTTTGGATTTCTATTGACGTTTGCTGCGGGTCAAGTATTGGTGTGTCAGCGTGTCAGGTCTTGGCCGATAGGCGTCAGAATCGCGAGTCTGCTTTGGGCCGACAGGACTTGGGGGCCATGAACTTTGAGCTAAAGGGCCCCGACGCGTGGCACTATTTAGTCTGATCGAGAATGTTGATAGCGTCGTTGCAAAAACACGAGCTTCCAATCCAAATTCACTCTCCTCAGCTTGTGAGTGACAAGTATCGTCATTACTGTTGGTCATCAATTCAGAGTACATGATGAAGCTCATCTCGATCCATTGGTGCTCCGCGCGGCTGTTCAAACCTGTTTCCGGCACCTCTCAATATCTTCTGTTCCCGATGGAACCTTAGTCAGCTTTTCTAGACGATTTCTGTTTGTACCTGACGGGGGAATCCGAATGAGCTGTCAAAGCGGAGCAAAATGACAGAGACTTGGCAAACGCTCCGAAACGGGACACGAGGTTCTTGCCGCTGTCTGCGGAGGGTACAAAGTTGACTCAACGTGTCGGCGTGCCGAGAATGGTGGTGGAATTCGGTTACAATTAGACTGACGGTCTTAACTTTTCATCAAACTTGTACGCGCGATGGTGCGCTGGAATGTTGGCAATTTTAGCGATCACACAATGAGAACGACCACGTGCAATTTAACTTCCACGAACACGAATCCATTTTTCCCGTACCCTACGTATTAAGGGTATTTTTAGTTTTTCGCCATAACGTGAGCGGATGGAGTGTTGCGCCCGCGAGCCGGAACGCTTTACTCCAACATCTTGAGTGGCTAAAGGCGAAAATAATAACCAGTCCATGATGAGAATATCATAAAAGGTTAGCCTGCAACGCCGTTCGGCTCAGAGCAAGCCGCGCGAGGCTGAAGAGCTATTGCTCGATTGAGGCGAGCGTTCCTGAAAGAGCACATGCCCGTTTGAACTCTGTTGGCGCCTGGGGTGCAGATGCGCCGCCGAACATCGCGCGCCCGCACCATAGAGCTCTGGACGGTATGGTCTTGCTACCTGAGTATATCGTAGATTGCAACTAACAGCTGTACATTAGCACGGTTCGTCCCGCGTCGTTCAGAGATGCGATTTGGTCTAACTATTGGAGGAGATATAGCAGCGTAGATTAGTCGCGTACGGCGGACGACGAACGACAGCTAACGGCGGCGGTTAGCGACATCTCGCACAAGGTTTCAGATTAAGTTAGAGCTCTGCAGTAGATTTCTGCGGGCTACCGGTAGCATGCATATATATATACTCTGTACAACATAGGCCAATCCGACCCGCGTCACATTTTTGACTCGCAATTTTGATTCCAGCTCCAAAACCATAGCTGACCCGGAAGGCGCAAACCCAAGCTAGGCGAAGACAAGCAAAAGACGGCAAAGCATAACAAATTCATGGGTGTGGATGCCATGTGCGACACATCACGATGACTAGAACTAACTTGACAACTGTGCTACATGCTGTACATACTACATATTGTAGGTAGTGACAACCATACATGCTGTTCAGGTCGATTATGAATGCATCTGAACAAGCTGGAGGGTGTCCAACTAAAAAGTGTGCAGGTCTGAACTATTTGACAATTGTTCTGACTAGTGAGTGACCACTGATTACTGACAGCTCCACCCGACA
This sequence comes from Lipomyces lipofer, assembly GCA_003705915.2. Taxonomy (NCBI): domain Eukaryota; kingdom Fungi; phylum Ascomycota; class Lipomycetes; order Lipomycetales; family Lipomycetaceae; genus Lipomyces; species Lipomyces lipofer. Next base: position 23,163 of record PPJX02000100.1, on the reverse strand, counting down.
TAGTTCTGTCATTGAAGGCGTAGAACGAAATTCTGTTGCTTCTTTGGCAGATTGCAAACTTGGCTTCGTAAACTGTACTACTTGACTAGAAGTTAGATTCTGGTTCTTGGGGAGATTTGATTTCATATATCGGAGAATTAATGCGCCTCGCAAGAAAATGTAATGCATCAAAACCAAGACGAAAATCCGGCGTGATATGGCTTCGTGATCGTCCTTGTGTCCCTCGTGAGCCTGGGGTTCTCGATCGTACAGAAAGACGTAATGCTGCAGCTGCCCGCTGCACTCGCCGTCTCACTTGCGACGTAACTTCCCATCCACGGTGAGTTTTCTGGCAAAAATTGCATTGACCTGGTCCGTTAACATGCTTACCGACAGGCTCGACCGTGATTCCCGTCTCCCGTTGCACTGGTCCGGCAATAGCCAGCATGGTATGCGCATTGAATTGATCTGCAGCGCATGAGTTAGGGCGTCTCCACGAGGCTAGAGGGGCTTGGAGGCAGGTGTTCGTTCGTCTTCGTCCCGTGGGTTGCGATAGACCGATCCTGCAATTTGTAATTTGATGCGAAATATTAAGATATGCATCCGGGCAATTTCCACTACGTACAGTAATTCCTAGCCTTTATCGATTGTGAACCGCTCTATTTGAGGCGAAAAAGATCTGCAGCGGGCGATCATAAGTTGTTAAGCGTACATCAGTATGACGCAGCTAGACCGGAAGACGGGACGACGGAGACGAAACGAAGAGTGGCGGTGATGGGGACAGAGTACGGCATTCTCGTACTGTTTTTCATTGTACTAATTTTATACCAAGTCGCTGGTTGATCCGCGTACGGAATATGCATTATGTATATATATATAGATACATTTTATGCACCTTCTGAGACAACATCTTAGAAAGCAAGAAGCGGATGCTCTTCTATTTTGCGAAGGTTCGGCGATTGCTAAAGCGGCTCAAGACCGCAGACAACTGCACGGCGCTAAATGCGGCGCATGCAAGGCTAACGTAACGCAGAGTACCAATCTCGCGAACTTGCATAAGCTCATTTCAATTCCCGCCAGGTACTGCTACTGCTGTTCGGCGGTACTATTACTTAGAGAGAACGGGCTCCTGGCAATCAATACCGAAAACGAGGAACCGGAGCCTATACAGGCATGGTGGCCGTATGGGCAGCGTTTGATGACGAGGAAGAGAAGTGCTAGGTGCGTTCAGCGGATAGAAAGAGGATGACGCCGATCGACAAAGTCTATTAATAGGGCAAATGACACGTACCCGCTGGATTACCGACCGCGTCGTAGAGAGCGTACCCGCGTTCGAGCTACGCCCTGCGGCGCTCGTACTACCGGGGTGGCATCCAACACGAGCCCATCAGCCACGAGGCTACAGTCACAGCTAGGCTCTGATGTTGCAGGGTATCACAGTCCGAGTGATATCGTACCGTACTGCCGGAGAGCGCCGCAAATGTGGGTCAGCGGAGCTAGTGGTGGTGACCAGACAGGCACGTTTACGGGTTACGGCTGATGGCGAGGCGCAGGCAGCGGCGGCAAATATGACCGCAATGTGGTTGGGGTGACAGTCGTGGTCATTACCCTGCGTAGGTTGTGGCGGCTAGCACTTACCACTAGTCTGGGTTAGCGTATGCGCGAGAGAAGATGCTCGTACGCCCTGCTCAGCACGTTTGCAGACCGCCTCTGCCCTGTTTTCTTTTCTCTCCCGGCTCGCCGCTTCACCGCTTCTTGCTTTCAGGTTTTCTATTCTTCATCGTCCATTGCCACACTGTTCCCCTCCACGCGTACCACGCGAGCCTTTCATCGTCGCCTCTATATTCTCATTCCGGCCCTCGCGCGTACTATCGTGTTGTCGCGTTCGCCAGCCTCGCCGACCGTTCGTTTCTCGCTAACCGGGCCTGTTTCTGCCGCAGCCTTCAGCCGCCGCTCTTGCTTCGCCGCGCACCCGAGTCACTCGTTTAAAGTCTACGTCGTTCCGCTCTGTGTGCTTCCTGCTTCGATATCGTTATCGCTTAGACCATTTCTCTTGAAATTACTTCCGTCATTGCGGTAGATTGCACCGTCAGTTGCCAGTTTCGCGTGAATCATTCACCTCACCTCTCTCCACCAGCCTCGCCATCGTTTCTAGTCACCACATTCAATCACCATGAGATCGATAAATAGAATTCTACTGGCGGTACTGATATTGGGCGTTTCGTTGATACAAGCAGTGCAGTTTAAGGAGACACCATGTACGTGATGATTTTATTTAATGATGTTTTGTTATCTGCAGAGCAGTGGGTGTGGTCTCGCGTTGGGCTTATCCTGCTATGCCCTTCCGAGGTTGTCAATATTTTAAGAATTTTGTTTTCTTGAACTTTCTTGAATTTGGCACCTTTGCAAATCGGATGTCTCCAAGGTTCATATGTTAATATATTACTAACTTCTTACATAGCCTGCTACCAACCCTGCGTAGATAATACCAAGATCATATCGAGTTGCGCGAAGACAGATTTGGAGTGTCTGTGCAAAGACGATACCTATCAAACGGTGAGAACTATTTTTGCTGTGATGAATGCAATATGTGATTGCTAACCTTTTTTGCAGGCGCTGTTTGGATGCATATACTCGCAGTGCGGGAATAAAGAATTGCCATGGGCTCAGAACATGGCGACTTCTGACTGCGTCAAGTTCAATGTTCAGCCTGGCGCCAATCCACACCTCGCCAAGCGTTACACATTCGAGAACTTAAAGAAGAGGCAGCTGCTCGTTGGCTCATCATCAGGATTTTCATCCGGATCTGCATCGGTCTCCTCGACAAGGATATCATCATCATCCGGTTCGTCCGTTTGTTTTGCAACATCATCAGGATCGGTCTCCTCCGCGTCCGCCGCCGCAACATTCGTTGCGGCTCCAGCAGAAGCGCACCATATTGTGAAGCGCATGGAGGCTATCGGCATGAACGAGTGTGGGCAGTCTTGTTTCTACTCCAAGCTGCTGGTCGCTGGCTGCAGCCCGACGGACTTGGCATGTGTTTGCTCATCGGCTTACTTCAACGCCGTCACAGACTGCCTGGTGGACTCGTGCTACGATCAGATTCCGTTGGCATTCAAGGTGCGGCCAGAATTGTGTGCATGATTTTTTTAAATGGTCTGGGTTTATTTTGTTTCGTTATGTTATTCTAATATCTCTTTTATTTAACTGGGGTTATGTATTTGTTAATGTATTTAATACTTTGTGATTCCGTGTTATAATGTTACAAATGAATTTATGTGTGCGTTTTCTATTATTATCTTTCGACTGACCATTTTTCTTACTTTCGATTGATAAACGCCGCCACGGATTGGGGTACTTTGTATCGTGTGGTCTTGAGGGATAAGAATGGGTTCTTTTCCTGTTATTTTTGTGTATACATATTTCCACTTCTTTCTCTCGTGAGGGGCCGGGATTGTGATTGACTCAGGTTTAATTTCGCACTAGGCATCGAGACTTGTATTATTTTTCTTTCAGTTGACTTTTCTAAGCGTGTTTGTCGTTCACCTTCTTATGATGTTATCCTTGCTTCTCAGGATACTTGGGCGAATTCAGCAAGAGGGATATAAAAGCTCGCAGTCGCAGTTGATAGAGATTGGGAACTTTGATGTATTTGTTAACATTTATCTATATTTATCTATCTATTTCCATTTATCTTTCACAATACTGTTCGGAACATTACTCTGAGTGTACCGTTATTCGAATAGAACTAAGTGGGTTTCCAATTATGCTTGCGTGATGCCTGATGGTGTGCGATTAATGTACTTTGCAGAAAGCTCCCTGTTCCGCAGTCTGTAAACGCTGATCCGACGGGTATTCCGCTTCTGTGTGTTTATAAGAAAACAGTAAGTCAGGTGAGGGATGTGTTCAACCCCGCAGCTTCAAAACCGAGGTTTTTCAGCGCGTCTGACCAGACCATATTACAAGCTTTCTGCTCCCGACGATCCAAGGAAATTGTACCTGTCGATTTTCGGGACCACGTGAAGGTCCTAGAATTCGGCGGCGGAGATGCATGGTCTTAGTAGTAGTGAGTGTCTTTAAGACCGTCGATGATGCTGCGTGGCAGTTGTTACCTGAACATGGACCTTGGTTTTGTTTCTGATCGGCTATCAATTTTTTCCTGGGAAATAGTGTGGATCAGTGTGGCTTGATGACATCATTTTCGATGACGCGTGGAGGTCGCCTGTTCTATCGGCTGGCGCATCTAATTTGAGGGCTGTGGACAGAGTAACTCGCACAATTGTAGTCGTATAATTGCCTACGATATGGAAATTAGACAGGATTAGGCGAAGCTTGTTTTTTGTTGGCACCTTGCTGTGTTGTGGGCCGTTATCGCTTGTGATTAGGACATGACGAGCTGTTCGCGATAAATTGATAGCGAAGTAGTTCAGACGAACACAAGGGTTCGGGCTGTTCTGTTCTCGACTCTCGGTTCGAGCTCGGCGGCGCACGCGGCACCGCCTTACCCTAGCATTCGCCGAAAACTCAAACTCGCGGGCCACCAGAATCGCGTGTGCTCAGTATTTCATGCTAGGTGCGATCATCAGTGAGACCGAAATAGGGATTGCACACCGGGTGTTTCCTATCCCTGTACACTTTAATGAGGGATAAATGGAAAGAAGAAACTATCTTTCGAGTTCGTAAACGAAATTGACTAGACATTCGAGAATCTAAGTGCCCCAGACACATCCAAATGACCAAGTATTACCTTCGGGCTTGTGTAGTACAGTGCAACCAATCACACTGATGCATACCGTTCGTTGTTTATATTCCGTAACCGGCACTATATTTTGATGGTTACGGTTCGAAATTATTCACATCAAATCTTTGCCTTAACTATGGCAGGAACTGGTGTTTCTGCCATCCGGCGTCGAATTGGCGTGTCGGACTTTTGTTGGGTCTCCGCCGACGAAGGAACTTGAGTAAGCTAAAGGCAAAAATAAGAAAGAGAACAGGCACTAGGCATGTGAGTGAGTCTACAGCGACGATTCCACTGTGAACCACATTAAAGTTGCAAAATATTCAATAAACAATTCTTTCCTAGATCAATAGAAATAAGTGGCTTGGATTTTCTATGAACTTAGGAATTGGACTATTGAAAACTGGAGAAATCTCTTTGGAGCTGATTGTTGAGTCTTCTGCAGGGTTCACCTTCACGATACGATGGGAAGTGGGGTGCGGGGTGATAGGTATTGTTTTATTTTTGTAACTTGCGTGCAGTTGCTTTCTCCTTCAATCTTCTTTGACTCCTCAGTTACTCGTGCTTTTGTGTTTGAAAGGACACTGGGACAGTTCATATCTATCATGCAAGAGTGAAAATGAGCCAGACGCGGACGATGCCGTTCGCGTGAATTGACTGCGTAGAGTGCTTCTTAGTTTTGTTACGTACAGCAGGTCGCTGGTGTTAGAAAGAAATCAGAATATGTTTTATACATAGTTTGGTCATGGATCATAATAATGAAAACGCACTTTCTGTAGAGACTTTACTAGGGATGAGCTATCGGGATACGAATAGACGTGCTTCAAGATTATAGTGTCTCAACTTCAAACTATCATGAGTGGAACGATACGAATGAGATTGGCTCTCTATCCTTTCCTTTGATTCCTGTGCAGCTTACTGGTCGGCGATATAGCGCGTTTGTTCTCACTATCTGTTTAAATCTAAAATCTATGTGCTCTCTTCTATTTAGAATGATTTGGTGTTTGCTTTATACAGATCACTTGTTTTGAAGTGTGTTCAGAGACACCTAACGCCCTCATATCACGGCTCATACAAGAAGATCCATTCAATGATCTTAACTACCACACTTATTCGCATGCCTATTCAGATTCTTCGCGAGACCCCTACTCTCAGTCGTCCTGAGATGGCCCGGATTGTCATTCTCCTGCCGGTCGAAGGGGATCGCGAACTCACAAGGCATCGACAGTGCAAGGGTATCGTACCTAGTGTCACTCGACTTTAAATTGGCTGCTACTCATCAATGGTGCGGCCGAGTCGTGTTGGGTACTCAAATCACGGACTCTTGTTTGTTCAAGCTCGACGACGGTCACATATAAATTTTTAGTACCTTTTTCTCTCTACGTCTTACAAGCAATTGAGAAACTGAAAACTGGAATAGAAAGTTGTCATAGCAATGGTCAGGTCACTTGTACAAATGCCAGTGTTCGGATCGGTCAAACGATCGTACCGCCCACAATTGGCGAGGGCCACTATCGAAGCTTTCGGCAAGCGATATGCGGCAGTCGCGGTCTCTGAGCATGTTGTGAAGAGCGAGGATCTAGATATCCCCCGCGAGATGCGCCGACAGTCGGTTCTGCAGAAGGCGGTGAATGCACCAGGGCCGCGAAACACGTGGACGCGGGAGGAGATTCAGGAGATTTACGACATGCCGCTGATGGAGCTCGTCTATAATGCTGTACGTGATTGTCCTCATATATACGGTCAAGTGCACACAGAAATGCTGACGTTCTTCAGAGCACTGTTCACCGCAGATTCCACGATCCCTCACAGATCCAGCTGTGCACGCTTCTCAACATCAAAACTGGAGGATGCACTGAAGACTGCTCGTACTGCGCCCAGTCATCGCGCTACGACACTGGCCTGAAGGCTTCCAAGCTGGTTACACTCGGATCGGTCCTCAAAGCGGCTCGCCAGGCGCGCGATAATGGAAGTACTCGATTCTGCATGGGCGCCGCCTGGAGAGATATGAAGGGGCGGAAATCAAACCTCCGCGACATCAAGGAGATGATAACGGAAGTCCGCGGCATGGGTATGGAAGTCTGCGTGACGCTCGGTATGCTGGACGAGAAGCAGGCACAGGAACTTAAGGACGCGGGCCTCACGGCGTACAATCACAACGTCGACACATCTCGCGAGTTCTATCCCAAAGTCATCACCACACGGTCATATGATGAGCGGCTGAATACCATTGCGAACGTCAACCAGGCAGGAATTAGCGTCTGCTCGGGTGGCATCCTTGGTTTGGGTGAGAATAAGGAGGATCACGTTGGGCTTGTATACACGCTGTCGACGCTGCCGGCGCACCCAGAATCCGTGCCTATCAACGCCCTGGTACCGATTCCTGGAACGCCACTCGGTGAAAACAAGCCGATCGAATTCAAGTCTGTACTGCGCACGATCGCGACCGCACGTATTGTGATGCCGCAGTCGATTGTGAGACTGGCGGCGGGGAGAATCATGCTGTCGGAGGAGAAGCAGGCAATGTGCTTCATGGCTGGTGCGAATGCGGTTTTTACTGGTGAGAAGATGTTGACGACTGATTGTACTGGGTGGGACGATGATAAGAATATGTTGGACGCTTGGGGACTCAAGCCAATGAAGAGCTTTGAGAAGGAACCAACCAACCCGACTATGGCTGAGACAGTAGAGAATGATGAGAAGCGGAGACTCTTTGGTACCGAGCGGTCATATGAGGAGGTGAAGCAGAACTCGGAGACGGCGACCTAGGTGCAGCTGTAAGTGGGCTGGCTGCGCTATTGGATTATCAGTTTGTTTCGATCTCTTAGTGGAGAGTCTAAGCGGCAATGTTTAGAAGAATAGAATATTCATGATACAGTAGCAAATTTACACTCGATTATCATTGAATTACTTCGGGCATCGGAATGTCGTTCGGGATACTCCGTTCAAAGTCCGGGTACGATACCCTTGACATGCTATCTCCCTACCGTAATTGTAATAATAGACTTTCGATCTCTCAAGGGGGATAACCTCACCCCAACTTGAAAATCCTGCAATTGTTCAGTCCGTAGGATTCAGATCTCTGTTACTTATAGAGATTCATCTAATTCATAGCACTCCTTTGGTTGCTCGATCGCAATGTCTTCGTCGCCTGCGCCAAAGAAGAGAGCGAACCTGGTTGTTCCGTAAGCGAATATTCGACATGTTAGAAGTTGGCAGTACTGGACCATAAGCTGACACTTCTGCGTATGAAAAGGTACAGGCCATTGGAACTGAAACCCCGGGAAGATGTATCGACGCTGCTTTCATCTATGTTGCCAATGGTTGCTATGTTTTTCAGGTAAGCAGGAGCCAGCGCGGGTGGGGAAGTTGCATGGTAAGTCTACGGTGGTTGCACGCTAACGACTGAATAGGAATAAGTATGTTCTTTGTTCGAGTTTACGAATTCGTTTCCGGTGGATATGTGCTCACGTTAATTCGAAAAGGTTGCTTGGGTGGTCTGCCCTACTCATTACTCTTCAGTCGTGGCTCAATGAGTCGGAAGATTCTGGCGCCGAAGGTTCGCCTGGTTGGCTCAAAGTCTTGTACGTTGTCGTGTGCACTTCTCGTTTGTAAACTTCAATCTAACAGATCGTGTTTCTAGAATGAGTGCTGCGGGACTGTTGGTGTGCTACATGGATGTAAGTTAACTATCTGTCACTAATCTACAAACGGGATTCAGATTAATATTCATAAAATCCATGTTGGAATGTTACCTATATCTTACATTATCTAGCTCATTTTTCCGTCAAATTCCATCCTTGGTGCTATCGGCGGCGGTACCGGTGGGTCTAGCGCTGCTCTTACGACACGCTTGTCAATGGCACCCCGGGCAACGGCGGCTTAGGATTTGTACATTAGTCGTTTTCTATTGGCTTAGTTTGGGTTCCCTTTTTGTACTATTATTACACACAGTCGTCGTCAGAGCATTTATGATTAATCGATGATAATTGTAGAGAATAATAATATTATCACATTTAAATATTACAACTATATCGCGAACAAGAAAACAAGAAAGGCCGGTCATTCATCACTATTCACACTACACTATCAATACATCCACCAAAAGCTTCAATCCGGATCGAAGATGGAGTAGCAATTCGCCAGAATGGTCTCCACGATGATGCTGTGTGCAGCCGCGTTCCGCGTGTTTCCACCCAACAGCGACGGCCCCCATACAACACCCAGATTACTTATAGACATCCGGTTGATTGAGAACTTGTCTTGGACCCTATATAGATGGAACACCAGGTATTTAAGCGTCGTGTAGTTCGCGTCTGGGAGGTCGTTGATGAGCAGATGCAGTGCATCTCTCCTGTTATTATCATCTGGAATCTTCGACGCGCTAATCAGATCATTGTACATTTCCGAATTCAAAAGAGGACTAGGCAGTTCTCGGAAGTAAAGCTTTAGGGCGCCAGCCACTGCGTGCACGTCGTTGTGAAAAACTGCAGGACTACCAAAATCAATTGTGAATGGATCGTTCGTTTCGAAGAGCTGGCGAATGTAATCGACTTCGGTTGCAGTGCCGTTCACGCGATAAATGCCTTCCGTTTCTAATCCGAACTTGTCGATAGCCTCGATGCATTTTATCTTAAAATTGATTAGAAGCCTGATCGAGAAAATATAGGTCACCAAAATGGAACATACCACGAAGACGGGAGCAACAACGCTTTCAACGTTCAGCCTCGCTCTTTCCTCCTCCATCATATGATCCAGCGGGACACCGAACATTCTGCCAGGAACATTACTCTCTGAGCCCCTATGCCGTGACACAGCAGCTACATCTGGCACATACGGCTGGTGGTTATCGGCAGGAGCTTCAGCCACCAATGGCTGTCCACTTGGATTAGAAAGACCTAATCCAGCAGGATGAATGTAAGGATTCGACGAAGTAGGAACTGGAACGACTGGAATTGGTGATTGTGACCATTCTTGACCTTTGGCGAGCTTCGACGGAGTTTGGGATGAGGACAAATTGGGAGGCTGTAGTGGTACAGGCGACGAGGCTGCAAGCGACTGGGGTGGACGTTGCTGCGGTGTTGACTGCAGCGGTAGATTAGCTTTCCGTGGAGCAAGAGCTTCTTGCTGTGGCTTAAATTGTTGTTGTTGTTTGGCCACAGGGCTTGTTGCCACAGCTGCAGGCTTAGACTTCAAATCAGCGGCACGATTTGGACTTGCTGTGGCAGTAGGGTACGCATTAGCAATAGACTGTAATTGGTCGTCAGAATGAACAAGCTGCCAAAGACATAAACAGACATACTGGATGCTGTCGATACTCCATCTCAGGTCTTCGCAGGACTATGCCGCTTGCTGCGGCCTTGATTACGAAACTGAAAAAATCGCGGTCGTTGTCGACATCGTTTGCAATGTCTGTCAAACTTTTCACTATATCGCGCACGAGTTAGATTGAGTTCTTACGAACGTAAACAGTCATGAAGATCAAAAGCTTACAATGCGAGTCTTCGAGCTTCATTGGGCTCACTGTCAGGCCGTTGCTCAAATATAGTGCCTCTGACAGATTTGCTATTAAGAACACATTAACGGTATGTATAACACTAAAGAGATTTGTAAATTTCATACCATATTTTTGGAGATGGAGCGCAAGACCAGCGTCATATGAAGCCAATAGGTTTCGAAGCTGTTTGACCGTCTCCGGACGTGAACTGTTCAACAAATCGCGAAGCATTGATTTTGCTGTTTGGACTTTCTGGCGGTATTCAGCATCCGCGGTCATCACTTTCTTGTGAAGTTCTTCTTCATACTATGAAGGAGTCAGAACGAGAAGTTCCAAGCTGATCGAACCACATGCACGAACCTGAGGCCCAGTCTTGTTACTCTTAAATTTAAGGCCGACACCTCGTTTCGAAGGATCTCCTGTTCGCACACGATCAAACTCTTCGCACAAGGAATCGTATTTTGCTTTAATCTACAACGATTAGTATACGAAAATTCTTTAAACATTTGCCGCACTAAATTACCTTCTCCGCTGCTTGCTCGGCATCAATAACATTCTTCTCATTCCGCAAACCAGACTCTTTTAGTGACTTGCGAGCCTTTTCCGTTGATTTGCAGAGCTCCGACAGATCGTCGTGCATCTTGTTCAATGTGGTTGCAAATTTTACACTGTGATCAGCCAGCTGTTCGTGAATCCGCGTCGTCTCATCAAACTGCGTAGAGAAGGAGTCCTGTCGTCCATCTGGCCTGCGAATGGCATCCTGCGAGAAGCGTACGAGCCGTTTAAGAGCTGTGTATTGTGTTAGAATTGGGTAGCCATGGCATGCGTAGCAAGATTGAAGGCAAATTACACTGCGCATGTTCCTCTTCCAACGACGCACGCTTTTTGAGGAAGTTTGCGTAGTCCTGGATCGTAAGTCAATAAATCAATAATATGTACTACGTTGTCTAACTTACCTTCCCAGATACAATACTCTGTTTCAGACGCTTCAGGAGAGTGGCCACGCCAATCTATTCAAGGACGTCCCATCGTCAGCAATCGCATATATTAAAAAGATGGTCCACAACTAGGCACCAACATCAGAATTCAAAATAGTCTTGACGCGTTCGTCTTCGAGAGGATTGGCGGTCGAGCTGCTAATAGCAGGAGGACTAAAGGGTGCGGAGGGTTGTGCAGGAGTGCTGGCAACTGAATTCGAGCCAGACGAAAGCCCGGCAGCAGACGCCATCGGATCCTAGATGTCGGCTCAGCAGTACGCTGGAGTTATCGTGCTCGATTATGGCAAGAACTGCAGAAAATGTAGAGGAAGTGAACGCAATGTTCCAATGCCTGTGCGTGTTCTGCTCGATAGTCGTCGGGTTCAATCTTGAAGGCGATGATTTTTGGTTATTACTCGTGAACCCTGAGGACCCATCTTAACGGGGCGCATTTGCGTGCCTACCGCCAAAACCCGCCGCATCGTTGCGTATTAGCACAACCTGACACCAGTGTGCGCGTAATTGCAGCCTGACTATTCTCATAAATTTTTTAATCAGGTCATTATTCATTATTCAACTGTCGTTCTTGACATCCCGTTCTGTCCCGAAGTCGGGGAAATCATGTCCAGTTCCGCCGGAACCAATGTGGATATCCTTAATGATCTGATCGAACTTCACCGCGATCTCACGCCCTCCTATGTTCCTTTCCAGGAAGTAGTGCCAACACCTCTAGAGTTTTTACGACAAGTTGGTTCAAACTTCCCTGTGGTGTACAAATGTATGATGCAATAATTCTACTGTTTATATCAATTGAGCAAGAATTTGAAATACATCTAAGCTATATTTAGCTGCTGCGACACATTGGCCCGCTCTTAATTCTCGGTCTTCAAGGAAATGGTCTCGAGACTATCTCCTTGCAACGTTGGCGGACTCATTAGTCGAGATAGCGGAGACTCCTCGCGGGTAATACCTTGCCCGCGATTAGCGATCAATACACTTTTGCTAATTCATCGTTTAATCTTTAGGAATGCCGATGCTCCACTTGGGGAGCTGTTTATTCAGCCACACACGTCGAATATTCCATTCTCCCAATTTCTCAAGAAACTTTCAGATGAAGACTCGGAATCAGTGTGCTATATGCAATCTCAGAATAATAACATGCCTGGGCAATTTCCGCAGTTGACGAGTGACGTGGAAATGGACATAACTTGGGCTAGTGAGGCGCTGAGTAATACACCGTACAGTTGTATCAATATAATTTAAGCTTATGTGAATAGATGGCGCCCCTGAAGCCGTGAACCTGTGGATAGGTACCGAGCGGAGCACTACCAGTCTCCATAAAGGTTCGCAGAAATTATCTCGCCTTGAAGCGTCGCTTAGGATTGACTGTTCTTAGATCACTATGAAAATCTTCATGTCCAAATTTTGGGCCAGAAGGTTTTTAAGCTAGTTGCTCCTGTAGAGCACATAAGTGTCAAAGGTAGACTTTGTTGCACTAGTTCATGGAGACCGGTGGACTGATGCCATAACCAGAAACTATGCTGCAAAAGGCGACATATGTCAAGGCCGATAATGGATTTGAAATTGTTCGTGGAGATGGTTACGTGCCATGGCCTACTATGGATCCGGATAACCTTGATTTCAGTGATCCGTGGCAAGCCCGATGTAGGGTCCTTGAGGTCGTACTCTATCCTGGAGATATTCTCTATCTACCCGCGTTATGGTACCACAAGGTCTCACAAGTCTCCGATGCGGAGGGCTTATGCTGCAGTGTCAACTTATGGTATGACATGGATTTTACAGGGCCATTGTGGCTGTATTCAAACCTTGTTCGAAACTATTCTAAGGTCACCGAAGAGGCTCAAACGTCTTCTGCCCCATCAGATCGAAGTTAGAACAACTTTAGACAGTAATGGCGGATCCTCAGGAACAAATAAATTTTGGTAGCACAATAAGCGAATAGATTTTTTTATTCGGTTTGAATGCTTGACATCGCTGGTCCAGCGAACTTTTCGTTCGATATGTACCAATGGAAGCGTATGCTGGTGCGGGTCATAATGAAATTATGGCTCTGTAAATCAAAATTAATAGAATCACGTTGTCGACAGCTAAATATGCCATAGTTGGCTCCAGTATGCAACTTGACTGCAGTAGCCAATCGATCCAATGTTGTCGATGCGAAATGGGGTTTCATAATTTAACATGAACTTTGTGTTTACACTACTACGAAGTGAGCGAACTCCTGCGCTCGTGGTCGCCGCAGCGCGAACGGATCAAAGTACTCTCGATACCACATATTCTCCTCAGCCTCAAGCTGATATTACGCCTTATAGACTGATTTTCGGATATCTAAATAACTGTAAATTTTCTACAGGGCTTCCTGCTGGCCACTTAGCGAAATATTGTGAGCGCTGTCTTCCATTCCACCTGAGCAAACGCCAGGAGAAGGAGTAGCAGCGAATACGCGTCGACTATCACGATAGCAGCAGAAGCAGAACCGGAACTCTCAGTCGACTAATTTATCGAAATGCAGAGTATCAAATGCGTGGTTACAGGTGACGGGTAATAATAGACTTTATTGGCGATTGAGATGCTCAGGTGCCATATCACTGTATTTGTTGCTCCATGAAGACATCTCTGATTCCCATGTTTGCCGTCAACGAGTTCTTGAATCTAATATTCTATTTAGTGCAGTTGGAAAGACATGTTTACTTATCAGCTACACTACAAATGCCTTTCCAGGAGAGTATATTCCAACAGTGTACGTGGCAACTAATTTATCTGGTACAGTTCTTGACTCTAATATGGTATTCGAATCGGTAGATTTGACAATTACTCTGCAAATGTTATGGTCGACTCGAAACCGATAAGCCTTGGGCTTTGGGACACAGCGGGTCAGGAAGACTACGATAGGCTCAGGCCATTATCTTACCCCCAGACAGGAGTGTTCCTTATTTGCTTTTCCCTTGTCAGCCCGCCTTCATTTGAGAATGTTCGGACAAAAGTAGGTTAAGTTCGTATTTTAAAAGTATATTAATGACTAATGACTTGCACTTGTAGTGGTACCCGGAAATATCACACCATGCTCCGAATACACCAATCATTCTTGTCGGAACAAAGCTCGACCTACGTGAGGACAAACAGACCGTGGATAAGCTACGTGAAAAGAGGATGACTCCAATCACATACCCCCAAGGTCTGCAGATGGCGAAGGATATCCATGCAATGAGGTGCGCTCGTAGGTTCTTGCAATTCTAAAGAAATCCGAAGGCTAACATGCAAGCAGGTACCTGGAATGCTCAGCACTTACTCAGAAAGGTCTAAAGAACGTTTTCGACGAGGCAATAAGGTATAGCGACCAAGCGAATACAATTCTTCATGCATGTGTCTGAAACTGATCCTGTCTACATTCTAGAGCCGTACTTATGCCCGCTCCCCCTCCGAAGAGACAAAAGAAATGCATCATCCTATGATAAAACTGGCTTCGTCCTTTGCAAATGTCTAGACAATGATTTTTTGTTGTATATAGATATCTGTAACTTATAGAAAATCGTGAGCGACGTTGGCTGTCGTTTGCATTGTCTTAAGAAAACTACCGGCTGTCAACCTTTCACTGCGACACCACATCTTGATCTATTTGGGTTTACATGGATTTATTTATGATATTTGCTCGACATTTGGATTGTCTTTATGTTCCTTCTCCGAATTTACTTTCGTTATTCTTTTTGATCCTATGGCGTATGTATTCGGTTTGGTATGTGTCAGAGTTCAGATTTATGATTCATAGTAAGGAGTATACTTGCAAGATGTGAACCGCTAAATCACCGAAAAAAAATTTCGCTTCAAACAAAGACAATTATTTAATCTCAGTAAGTTCTATCCATAATCGAACTTACTGCATCCTCGCCAACCTTGAAGGGTGAACGTAATTTTGTGACGTTTTACCGAAGGAAGACTCCTCTTTCGCTGACCTCCGCTCTTGGGCTTTCGTCAAATTCGATTCGACTAACTCTTTTCTTTCTTCCTCTAATTTCTCATTCTTCTCTCTAAGCTTCTGCTTCCGGCCCTCGCCTTTTCCTCCTCCTCCAGCCGTTAACTCGGCATTGATTTTGCGTCCTTCGAACTCTGTATGATGCAGTCTCAAGCACACCTTCATTCTCCTGGAAGCGTCTGATCCAATGAACTCCACAAATGCAAAGCCCTTGACTTTTTTCGTGACTTTATCCGTCGGTATTCTGATAACGTCGGGTTTACTTGCGGATAAATGTGCTTGAAGAGCATCTGTTGTAACACTGTACGGTAAATTTCCCACAAACACAATAAATCTGGCTCCCTTGTTGGCGTTCTCACTCTTTTGTATCTTGCCTAATTCCGAATCGCCGGCCTTTGTATCACCATCCGTAGCATACTTCCTCTTCTTCGATTTCGGTTTCTCTGAGATCGCTGTTTGCGCGTCATGTTTCGGACCAGTAACTTCACCACCAGCAGTCTCCCTAGTTTTCTCTTCGTCGGCCTTGCTAGACCTAAGTTTCAAGGCCCTAAATTCTTCTTCAGAAAGCTTTTCACCTTTTATGTATTTCTCTCCGTTCTTCACTGCTAATCTGAAATTGTCGGCTCGTTGTTTTCTCTTCGAGACTTTTGGCGCTGCGATTGCGGCGATTTCGGCATGTGACATGTTGTGGATGTAAATACGATATGCTCATTCGTTGTGAGATTACTGAATGTCTACCCTACAATATCAGGGAGCTGCAAATGCTCGGAGGCTGGCTGTTGAGGAATTGCGTTAAAAGTTGGAATTTGCGCCTCGAGCGGACAAATTTTTAGACCATCACATCGGGTTTGGTGAGCACAGTTATACACGCAACTAAGATTTAAGCACGCGGGGAGCAGCACATACTGCGATATTTCCATCATTAGAGGGATGGGACTATCTCCACACTAGACTACTTACGAGCTAGTAACCTTCTAGGAAGTACTATTTGCACAATTTGTGGAATTCAAGGGGTACGTCAATGTAGGCAACGGCAAGTAGGGAACCTGACAATGTCTGTTGCAATTACTGACGGAAGCGTCGGCATGCATCGGGCTTACTTTAGGCGTATTGATGGCTGCCGTGTTTGCTCAATTCAGGTATGCAAGACCTGCTGGCTGATTGAAATACGTCACATTGGCTACCGCAAGTACCCTCCTCCTAGAACAACGGCAGGTCTCTACGAGGAAGAGGTAGGTCCTGAGAAGGATGGAGGAAGGTACAGGTAATCTGTCCATCTCAAATGACCAACCTCATCGGCTGTCTCATGATTGTTCAGTTATCGAAGTCATTTGGTATTCTACCTGTAATATTATCGTTTTATTGTTATATTCATAAGTATTACATGCTTAGTTATATCGGATATCCACTGTGTGCTACAATACCTCAAGTGCACAGGAGGGCAATCGCGAAGCAAAGAGTTTGCGCCTGGAATTCACCATCTGACAAAAGGCGGACTCGTCGTCCGACTCTCGGACCCTAGAAGAGTTCGAGGAGACTTAGCTGAGACATAATCAGGCTGAGTGGTGGTATTTCTTTTGGGCAAACAAATATGCTTGCTATTTCAACAAATGGTGTAATCGTCGGAATCAGTAAATGACACGGATTTGATAGAACTGTTTACCATTGTATGGAAACACAGTATTATTTTAGGACGTGTTAAATATATATACAAGTATGAATAACTGAAGCGCATCGCACCTAAAGACTCTACCAAAGTTTGCCAGAATTAAAGTAAGACTATATAAACCGAAAACAGTCCCATCCACAACATATCCACAACCATGTTCCACGATAATTCAAAAATGAAACAAGACGACAGTTCCTATTATAATAATAATTATAAAAAAACAATTTTAGAGAGCCCATTTTAACATTGAGTAATACGCACGAACATTAATGACAGAGGCACAGAAAACGTAAACAATGATCGACAATCTAAAATACAATTAATTATAAGCAAGTTAACCAACCGGGATTCTCTTTTATACAGTGTAACTTTAAAAAATAATTCTTTATTGTCTTTCTTTCTCGAATTAGGTATTCACGGCACACATCCATATTCTGGTCTTGTAGATACGGAATAGATCGCGTACGAGATCTCGGAAATCAATTCGATGCGTTGCCGTGTAAAAGAATGTAAGTTTCCGTCGGTCCCTGGACGTCATCATTAGAATATCATACGTCATACGAAACACTGAAGGATGCGACTCACCATTGATACTCCGCGTCTCTCACTTGCATAGCCATTCCCCGTTCCTCTACCTTCGCTATGCAAACTTTCTGCGCCTTCTCCTCGTCAACCTTTTTGACAAACAGCTGCTGTATCTCCATAGGCTGCGCGAATCTAATGATCTGTTTAGGCTGTAGTATAGTCGCCAAATTGACACTGTCGATCTTGACTCCACCGTCTGACATATTCTGCTGAAGAGCAGCCTGCTGTTCTTGGTGCTGCAAAATCTTCAACCTCCGTGCGGCATCGATCGAGACATTCTCGTGCGTGACTTTGCCGAGATCCTTTCCTCTATCTGCATCGACGATAACGAGATCACCGCATTTTACCGACAAACCGGATCCATCAGGAATGTAGAACACGTCCATTCTTCCTGCCTTGAATTCGACGCAATACAGCTTTTGGGTTGGAGGATATGGTGGAGCGTATGACATCGACAGCTGATGGTCCATGATACCCATCGGCCCGTTGGCCGAGGCTGCCTGATTAAAAATCAGATTCCGATGAGGCACCATGCGAAACTCGTCCTGACTAAAGTATGGATCGACTTCCATGCACAGCGTTCGGTAGTATACATTTGACTCGGCTGGGCTGTTGAACGAGCTGACACCGGTGGGCATGCCACCATTGACAACAGGACCCATGGTCATTCCGGTTCCGGGGTCATTGTGCACCACGCCGTTGTGACCGTTGGCCTTCGCAACACCGTTTACGACGCCGTTTCCAACGGCATTCCCGATTCCGATACCGTTCTTAGCCCGTGTTCCGAACGCGTGTGCTACCATGGCATTGCTGACTGGAGTAATATAATGACCAAGGTCACTAGAGGTGTTGAATGAATACCGCCTTGACTGAGCTGACGCGTTGGACATACTCCAAGGGTTACTGGAGTCGCTAAGATTCATACCAGAGCCAACACTTAACCTCTTCATGCTGTCGAAGCCGCCTCCAATACCGTCGAATCCTCCTTGGAGGGTGTCGCGGCGATAGGTGTCAAATTGGTCCTCCTCGTCTTCAAAGACGGCTTTCTCCTCGACATCCTCGCGCAAGGTGGATGGATGCATATGACCGCTAAGGCCCCGTGAGTGCATGTTACTTCCGGAACCAACGTCTCCTTGTGAAAAACTCAAGCTTCTGTAAGTTCGCGAATAATTTGGTTGGAGGGGTACCGCGACAGGAAGAGCGGCCTGATTGACAATTCCACTCCCATTAGCTGATGCAGTCGAGACGGAAGATTGCTGTGAATGTGCTGATGAGGCAGACACGGGAGTTTGCGAAGGAATATGTGAAGCCATCACGGGTTTCAGGCTGGCAGCAGATACGGGAGTACTATCGTTCCAAAGACTCCATCCACTAGTCGATCTTTCGTTGCTGATTGCTGAGACGCCAGAGAGCCAGCGGTCAGTGTCGATGTGTGGCACGCCAGGATGCGAATTTGTCGGACTAAGGAGATTGAGACCCAGAGACGCGCGCGGGCGTGAAGAGAATTCAGCCGCATAGGAAGGACGTCTGGATGACATCGCGCTGATTCCGCCACGGAGAGAAGATTCCAGGGCAAAGGCGAGCTCGTCGTCCGTCTCGGAGGATGATGAGATCGAGGACTCATCTTCTGGATGGTGGCTCAGAGACTGCGGAAACTGGCGACCGACTTGCTGCTGGCTTGAACGGCCGATGGATGAGATTAGGGAAGATCCAAGAGTAGAGCGCTGCGGAGAGCCGTTAGTGTCGCTGGGTGCGGTCCAGGTTTGTCCTAAATCGGTCGAACGCGGCGACTGATCTGAGGCGGGCGCGCTTACAAGCGAAGTCGCAGAGGCGGCCAGCGATGCAGGCGGAGACGTAGCATACGAGGAAGTCATAGTTTAACTGACGTTAGGCGTAAGAGCAGCGCCAGGCGGCTTTAACAAATGAATCAATGGAGATGGGGCGAGGAGAGCGGAACACTGCGAGCGAGAGGAGCTCCTGAAGAAGCGGCGGCGAACTGTCGCAACGAGCGTGTATGACGTCCTTTTGCGGGCTGGCCAGGTCACGTCCAAGCTGGGGTCGTGTGACATTTCTGCCGTGAGTTATGCTGAGTTACGCCACTGTGGTTCTCGCCGCTTGCAGACCAAGTACGTACATGCCGTACTCTATACGGCACATCCGTCTTAGCAGCAGAGCTGCCTGCCCGGCTGCGGCCCTGGGGTTTACGCCACACTCCCGCAAGCGTCGACGCGCATACACGTGTCTCCAAGCTAAATTCGTGGCGGTGTGCGGCGGTGCGGCAAGCCCCGCACGCCTCTATTTCGCGTGTGCAGTGTCGTGACTCGTGTGTGCCATATCCGGCCCGCTAAGGCAATTCTGCGGCAACTGGCAACTCAGGGGTCCAAGTCCCAGTCAGTGCCCCGTTCTGCGCAGTGCCCGCATCTACTGCGTCCTATTCGTACGATCCTCAGGGGTTAGGGCCACTGGGCTGATCATTGGGCTGACGTCGTCTTCACCACCTCGAAGGTTTGCCGTCGTCGGCATCATCTCTCTTCCTCTACATGTCCCCATTTGTTTTACTCACCACTCGTTCCTCTTCCTGTCTGCGAATTGTAAAGCAATTGCTGTCACATACTCGCTTATTAGCTCAATTCTCCAGTTTGCCTTCAGCCGTGGCGTTGTCTTGATAGTGATACTGTCGCGTGGCAGTCACAATCAACGTTGATCTTCGATTTGCAGATCTATTACCGGAATTATTAACTCGCTGCAAAGCTTTCCGTTCAGCTCTCTATTTACACTTTTACGTCGAGAATGTCTTCGCCGGTCAAGTTTACCTCTCTCGATGTCTTCCAAAGTCCAGACCATATGTCGCAGGGTGGCTCTACGGAGACGAACTCATCGCCGTCCCTGAACTTCTATTCCGCGCGACGGGACGATTGTCCTAGGACTATAAACAATACTCTGAATTGCCAGGCTTCGGTTCCTTCGATAACTTCACAGTCTGGCGACGTTGAGCCTGCCTACATAGCCGACACTGCCAGAGCCATACCGAAGTCAACGTCACCAAAAAGCTCACCTCTGTTTCATGATGAGGCCGATGCTGCCTCGTACGATCCGGGAAATCGCCCTTCAGTGAGGCGCCAATCTAGCGTTAAGCTTCAGCAAGTTCCGCCCCAGATTCTACTTCCATTCATGGATCGTCCTTCTGAGATGGATTCTCTCATCCATCACAACAAATCGTTCTTCTCTCTGCTCGAGCGTTCGGTCGGCGAAGATGTATACGTGAAGCAACTCAAGCCCCTCTTCGCTTCCTCGAGAGATGCAATGGACGACCTCGTTTTCATGACATCAGTAAAACGCGTCCTATGTTCCCAGGGCGAACGCTCCTCCCGCATGTGGGCCGAGTTCTGCCGCATCGTCGGATGCGATGATTTTGATACTTACATGCCACTACCATCTGCGATTAACAATGGCCGCATGTCCGTTGATAGCGCTGGGTCATCTTCGTCGGTTCCGGACGCAGCGGGTTTTGAGCCTGCGATGGGTGACAAAGTGCAATTTAGGACCATGAATCTATTCCTAAACACTCATCGCCGCGAAAACTCTGATTCTTCGGTCGGATCTGTGTCGCCGACGTTCACGTTTAAGAATCCCATCATCGAGGAGGATTAATGGTTGAAACGGAGTTTATGATAGCCGTTATTTGTTTACTGGGATTCTAGGTTTTTTATGCGCTCGTTTTATATCTGTATTCAGTCTCGTCATGGGTCGGTTTATGCGCGTTCTGCTATACATCGAAGTCTTGGTGTTCGGTTAATGTACTCTATGATTATCTTTGGACGCATGCATATTTGATCCAGGTTGGTTTTCTACTATCTACATTCTCTGGAGATTGAATCAGTTCAACTACGTAAATGCCTAGAACATGTGACAGCGCGGGTTGTGTAATTGGTAAACGTGTGCACACAGCACAGTCGGGGCCATAATGCTGAACTACCAGCAGTGTTCAATGATGAAGGCGGCGCCGTATATGAACTGTGCACAGTACATACATTCATACGTTAATACGTACGTCAAAACTAGTTAAGCACGCTAATGGATCAGAGAACATTGCCATCATAATTGCGTAGAAATCTCAGTAAGCTGCTACATTGTGGGTGGGATAACCAGATATATTTTCTCATCATATATGATCATTTCAAGACATATGATCGCGCCTGACCAATCGAAGTATATGTTGCAGTAATATTCACTATGATTTGTCGACAACCTCGTTCCATGACCATACGATAATGAACTTTTATTCTGATAAATGACTATACAAGTCCCTTGTGTGACCACATTATCATTTACATACTATACAACCCAATTCCGCAATTTAACGTCTTGGTGGCCGACCGCTGGACGGAGGCGCAGCACGTGCCTGCTTCTTGTGTGTTGCTGGGACGATCTCAGCAGGGAGGTGCAGCCATTCTCGGAGGTACTCGATGCCCTCATCAGTGAGAGAGTAGTAATAATATTGCCACGAAAACTGGGTCTTGACGTATCCGCGCGAGTTCAGCGACTGAAGAGCCTTGATGACCTGCAAGTCCAAATATCCATTAGCAAATTGCCTCGTCCTGTCGGTAAATGGGAAAGGGTTCCTTACGTATAGGTTCTTAGTATCTATTTCCTCATGCTTCTCCTGGTTATAGTCCTTCTTCGCGACAACGACGCCCTCTACAACAATGTATCTAGGTCAGCAACGCTCGAAAATTCTCCAGACGGCATCTCATGACAAACGTACCCTTGAACAGGTAGGTATGAATCTTCTGGCGCTCGGCTTTGGGGATCAGCATCTTCGTTCAGGATGTATATTACTGGAACTTTTGAAGTTGATGGCGGCTGCGATAATATCTAGCAAAAGGCGTCACTACTGGAGGTCCCTTAGAGTCGGAAGCGGCTCTCGCGAATACCCTAAGCGCATTTTGAAATAGGCTGTGACTGCTTTCTGCTAACCCTACAAGCATACTGATACGACGAGGGTTGGGTTTGCGAGACCGCCTGGACGCTCTTGACCATAAACTCCCAACTTCTAACCCAAGCCCATCCAATTATCCCTAGTCCACATACGCCTTTCCCCTTCACTTACCTTGATTAAAAAAGTATACTATGATGCAGTTGAAAGGTCTGTGTTCATCTTACTATTCTTCGCTTCTTCACGTCTGCGTGCTAAAGTCGTAGTTAGGGATCGACGCAGTTAAGTTACTGCATAGATTTTGGCTAGCTGTAACTGTAACTTTAACTGCAAGCTCATGAGATAATTAACTGCATAACTTAACTGCAATTAACAACTGTAACTGTTAACTGGCAGTTATACAGTTATTAACTGTGTTCTTAAAATAGTATATAGATTAGATATTTCCGGCTGATCCGGAAAGCAATCTACGACAATCACTATTCCACTATTGCCATCACTGCCATTACCATTGCTATTAGTAACATACTATTCGCAGCTGCAATTTTGGATCCTCGAGTTAAAACCAAGCTTTTAGAACATGAGCTTTCAAAATCAGATGCAAAGATCCTTATTCAACGTCTTCGAGAAGAGCTTCAGAGCAATATCCTTCAATCCCTGAAAAACGCTTACCAAAGCCTTTGGAGCCACAATCACTAGAGTCTCGCATGTTCTCCACGCTCCAGCCTCAAGAACTACAAACGTTTATATCAGATATTGACCGGTATTTTGATACTCCTACAATCCCAATA